>OY735208.1:46172722-46195222 GCA_963457665.1 Thysanoteuthis rhombus | reverse complement strand
CGATCCGACAAATATTTCTTGGGGATCTTAGAAAGAAGGCCACCCACGTCATGACACAACCGTAAAAGTAATTTACCTCTCCGTGCTAACATAGAACACGGGGTCGGAATAAACTTCAAAGATGATTTTGCTACAAGCAAAAATAAATGCAATAAGTACACAAGATATAATTCAACGCAGTTATTGGTATCTGAGTGGAACATTGTTGTGAACTGTTCAACATATTCGGCAAGTTTCTCCAGATCAAAAACGTTTCACCCCTGAGCCTGTACGCTTTGCCTGTGTTGAGTGGCGAACATTGAATTAGCCATCATCTGTACAAGGGTTCCGTCCGCGGGCTCTGGTTGACCACAGCCATCTTGAGCTGGTTTCACTTGCTGTGGCTATATCCCCAGTGTCTTTTTTTCAATTATTAGGGTCCCAGACCAATCTCTTCAATGAAATAAGATACTGGTGTTGCTTAGTAGCTGCAGCAGCCAACTTCAATAGGGGATAAGGCTCTGTGTCATCCCCTTTCTGTGTCGATATGCAATCTGTACCCTCTCTCTCTCTCTCTCTCTCTCTCTCTCTCTCTCTCTCTCTCTCTGGTAATGTATGAAATAACACAATTCTTTGACTTGGAATCTGAGAAACGCGTCGGAAAGCTAGAGAATATACTGTATCAAGCGAAGAGCTCGGCTACAATCGTTGCCGATTCGGATAGTATAAATATTATGGATACTTATCAACGATCTATATTTTTAAATCTAACTTTTTTAGTTATGTCTTATCAGAACTTGACTCAACATGTTGATGACAATAAAAAGATTGGGATCAGAGAAAATACTAAAACATTAATGGTAATGGTTTTAAATACTACATCAAGTAAAAGTTAAAGATTTAAAATAATTTCCTAATTTCAAAGTTGTAGACAATGATTCAAAAATCTATAGATCTAAATATTGTTTGCTGCTGTAAATGATTGCTCAGAGTTTATTATGATATTTCCCATATTTTTAATCTCTAATTTTTTTTTTATTCTCGTTGTTTTCTTCTTATTGGCAATTCTTGTGTTTGTGCTGTTAACGGCTATGTTAATTTCCTCAATCAAATTGAGAGTAGGGATTAACAAAATTAAATGGCCCCTTGCGACTGAATGACATTCTAATGGCGACGGTTTATGGTATGATCTTAACCAATGAAGCCAACCAGGAAATCATTCGTGTTTTTCGCCGATGTCAGAGGTCTATATAAATGGCGGCTCTGAGATGGTTTATCATCCTATACGGCAGTTCTTCAACTTTGACATTTGTGTGCTATTAAGAAAATTAAGGACCGTACAGGGAAAATACACAAATTAAATGAAATCTGCAAAGAAAATTAAAAACATAATATCTTTCCGCATAAACATAGAATAATTTTATTGAAAAAAATCAATATTATAATATTTTGAATACAGAGCGTTGCTATAAAACCGTTCGAATGCTGGAATTGCAATATGATTAAAACAGTTATTTTCAATTCTATCGCCGATGTTATATAAGGCTGATAGCTGTTTTGCATATCACCTATTTCCGCATTTCAAAAAGTTGCTGAAAGCATAATATGATTATTTACCAAGTTGACTGTCAAATTAACTTTTAATGAAAATAAAAATTATTCTATAAGTCAGTATGTCCCGGTTGAATTTACCTGCCTTACACATTTTGAAACGGTTTTTTTCTCTTCATTTTCCTTTAATCCAGTTCACAAAATGGTTCAATTTTTTATCTTATCCTCTAAACAACAAATACAAACTCAGCATGGTACAAGGCCATCGTTATTTGGTAGCGACTGACAATAAAATTCCCTTTTATATCATTGGTCTTGAAGAAAGAATTGCAAAGTATATACATAGATAACTTTGAATCCATTTAAAAAACTCAAACTACAATAGGTTACTAATGTAGCAAGAATTGCACACAACAGGTAAACGTGGGTGTCTGACCAATAATGTACAAGGATCTGCAGTAACGTTCCCTCAAAACCTGACATTGCCAATCTTTTAGTAGAGAAACATCAACATCTAACGCCGAGTTACCAAAAAAATATGAATCGTACACATATCTGTACAATGTGTTAGAATACAAATAAAACTTAGGTCAATTTTCCTCCAATTATCTACAGTAAAAGAACTGAGTTCTAAAAATAGGGACACGTCAAAATATTTAATCTTGATTTTAGAAGTTCTCAATCTAAACTCCTCAGACTGAAAGTGGACTATTAACATCATCATCATCATCCTGTTAGTATTCGTTGTTAGACACCAACCTTACCTAAGTTTGCTGGACTTCTCTATCATGGGCATCACGGAGCTAGTTACACCATCTTACTATCATGATCTCAGTGGATCCACGTTGTGATTATTGGTGTTATTGTCTTACATTCTTGCAACATGTCCAGTCCAACGTCATTTGGATTTTTTTAACAGTTTCATTGATGCCTCAGACTCTTCTTTTTCCCTTGATATACTACCCTGTCTTATTATCCCTCCAAGTGAGGTTGAGCAAGATGCTCTCATGTACATGTTGCATGGTTGTCAATATGAGGGCTTGGTTAGGGTCCACGTTTCCGCATCATAGGTGACTGTCAGTAGGATACCCTGGTTGTATACCCTTCGTTTAAGGACTGGTGGGATTTTTTTATTCATGGAAGTTGTGTATGCTCCACTGAAAGTTTGCCAACCGAGTGGGGTTCTTCGCTTAATTTCTCCTTTCCATATTTTCAAAGGAACTCGCTGTCCTGAATAAATGTAATTTCCTACTTTTTCCAGCTCATTTTCGGTTTTGATTATTTTGTCTTTGTCCCCGATATGTCTGTTGTATATAACATTTGTTTTGTTCATTTAGCTTGTCTAGTATCATTCGGAGAACGTGAACGTTTTTCGATAAGACAGCGATATCCTCAGAGAATCTGACGTTATCTCAGCATCTACTATCTATCTTGATCTTTTGTGTTCCCATTCTAAGTTTCTGAAGATCATCTGAAGGCAGGCTGTGAGGAGTCTGGGTAAGCTGGTATAACCTAATCTCTCCTCTCTTTTTTTCGTTGAAAGGGCCTAGAGTCATTATGGGGGATAAATGCAGGTAGATATGTAGCAGTACTCTAATATTTACGGTTTCTACACCCTGTTGTATCATTATGTCAATGACTTTTTGGACTTCAACTGAATCTGAGTCCTTCTATGGCAAGAATCATTCTATAACCTGGTTTTAATTATTTCTTTAATAGAGATAGTTGATGGTTGAGTAACTTTTTGGGAACTAATTGCTCCTGTGGTTGGTTTTCATCTTGCGTTTTGGTGATTTGGTTGGTGATAATTCTGGTGGAGAGCTTGTAAATGCGGTTGATTTGGTCTTTCGAGTTTCTTTTTTTTTTGTATAACAGCATCATGATCGCGATGTTCCATCGTTTTTTGACTTCATTTTGTTTGAGACATAAGTTGAAGGGGATAGCTTGTATCCTAAAGATGACTTTTCGAGCTTTTCTAGTAGGTTGATTGTGACCTTATCGGGTCCAAAGGCCTTTCCTTTCTTTGTTTGTTTGAAAACTCACTTCACTTCCTCTGGAGTAACTCCTGGGAAATCTTCAAATTGATTACTCTCAGCTCATGTTTCCTGTTCATTTTTCTGCGTTGGTTTTTTTATCTGCTTCGAGCACACTAGTTTTGTGCTTTCTTCCTGTACTCGGAAATTTTTATTAGTTTTAAATCCCCGAGTTTCAAGAATGCTTTCAATGACTTTTTTGTGTATCTTCTTTTTGTCTTATGTTTGCTTCTTCTGAATGGTTTTGCTCAACCCTGTTTCATCTATCCTTTTCTATGGTTGCTGTTCATGGTTTGAGGATCTTGCATTTTTTATATAAGATTCTTGCTTTATCCTGAAAGCTTTTGGCTACTCTAGAATTCGCAAGTTATCATCAATTAATGAAGATAGGATTGATTTGGCTTTGCAACGGGAGCGCCTTTAAAGATCTCGCTAATGGCTGATATGAATAGCTCACTCAGAATTTATATATATATATATATATATATATATATATATATATAGAGAGAGAGAGAGAGAGAGAGAGAGAAAGAGAGAGAAAGAGAGAGAGAGAGAGAGAGAAATTGATAGGAAGAATCTGATGTACACTTAATAGCTATATCATCTTGGATTCTTTATTAGATGGGGCATTGTCAACCATAATCAATTTCGACTAGTATCTACTTCATCTTAATTTTAGAATCTGTCCATCGCAACTACTCAGACTTTCAGTCTATGGTGTTTACACTCTTACATTGACTGACGACCCTGTAGTTGTGGTGTAAAGCAACTAAAATTAAGATGAAAGAGATGCTAGTCGAAAATTAGTAATGAAAGTTATCTTCTTCCTACATTTATTTTACTAGATAATCCAATTAATCACTTTCATCAAAAACTTCACGCAGCGATATCAGAATAAGAATTGAGTCGACTACTTGCTTCGGATATCTCAACAAAAGTCGACAGTCACTTAGCAAAGTACTTTCACAGCCGACCGCTTCACACCCGTACTCCCTCATTCAATAAAGCATGCACTCTTGTGTATACGGAATAGTAACTTTTATCATCATCTGAGTGCTTCTCAAAGCATTGTCTTCTTAGAAAACAAGAAATCGCAATCTAATCTAAAATGGAACCGGACGGCCTTAATCAACCTGAGTGCACTGGACCAAATGGAGTGTGTCCAGCTTTCAGTACTGACGACGCAATTTTGATTATATAAGGGCTCGGAGGTGGGATTCGCACTCAGAAGACCAACGCAGTGACTAACAGGTCTCTTCTAAATATTGTGTTCAAAAACGTCAAACAAAACTGTCAACATAATCAACATAGTTTTCTTCTGTCTTTAAACGGTTCTGGCTAGCTGGATGGCTTGCTCGCTGGTTATGTATGTATTTATGTATGTGTTGCGCTTATAAACTGTATCGATGGAGCGAAAGGGATGAACATTTAAACATTAACTTCTCGTTGCAAAAAGACATTTTTATTTCATTTTTAGAGCCACCCTCCTTTCCGAAGCCAAACATTTTTAGAGGTGTCCGTATCGGGTTGGGGTTCGATTAATAATGCAAATTCATATTGAACTGTTTGTGTTAGGCAACGTTCACACTTGTTTTCCTTTCTTCGATTTGGACTTGATCATAGATCATCACCCAGCAGAAAGCGATGAAAGTAACTTATTCATTGCTCATCCTTTTTTTCCAATAGATCACAACCAACACGGCATGCAGCCAAAAGTCGTTGTTCACTTGACGATTTCTATTGCTGGACTAATCAGGCCAGCTCATTTTTATGTTCCCTACTCGGATATTCAGGGACACAATTCTCCTTCCGAATGTATCTTTGATGAAAGACGGAAGCAACTGTCGTCTATGTTAATTACGATCTTTCAGTTTAATATAAAAAAGAAGAAAACAATCGCTAAGTGCTAACGATAGAACTTCTGTAAGCCAAGCTTTCGGTAGAGCAAGCTCAATTTTCGATGATTAGAAAATACCGCTAAAAAGAAGGGCCTACAACCAATGCATCCACATGATAGCCAGCAATGATACTGGAAAATGGAATCCATCCAAAAGACTGACCCTGAGAATAGAGTGACGTGCTCATATTAAAATCATTCACAACCTCAAATGGAGGGATTATGAGACGGAAGAGTATATCGAAAAAGGAAAGAAGTCCGATATATCATATAGAGAATTCTGAAAAATCAAATGGCAATGGGTTGGATACGTTGCGAGAATATCAGACAACTACTGGACATTTTGAATCATAGGAGATCAAATACGAAATTGGGGCCAACAGGAGGTAAGATGGCATGACAAGCTAGACGGATTCAAAAGTGCTGGCTCAGCGATGCTTATGATGGATAAACCTGGCAAATCAATGGGAATGTCTATGCCCAACAACAGATACTGAACGGATGATGATTATAAATATGTAAATGCTCACTTATCTACCTATCTCAATCTATCCCTAACTATCTATCTATCTATCAATCTATCTATTTATCTTTCCCCATCCATCTCTAACTATCGAGTTATCTTTGTCCCTGTCTATCTAGCTATCTCATAAAGTCTTCATATCTATCTGATTAGACGAATCTATTCATATAAATCAATTTTTTCTATCCATCTATCAACTAAAATTTCTGTTTATTTTTGCTATCAATCCATCAGGTAATCCATATAATTTTTGAATGGTATAAATCTATCCATACACAAACACTCAAAAGACACACTCAGACATTCACGCACACACATAGAAGCTCACAAATCTTTCCATTTTAGTGAATTTTATGTACGAGCGTGTGTGTTTTTGTGTGCACATGTGTGTGTGTGTGCATGATTATAAATTGCATTATATTCTATAGAAACTCTTTTTTGGAATTACCTCAAATCATTATCTGGTTAATATATCATTTGGCTTAGACGACATGAATAGTGTAAACAACTGGAAATCACGTTGTTTAATTGATTATCAGTAAAATATTACAAACATATATGGGAACCATTTCAGATATTTTTTCATCGACTATAGTCCACCAAATCCATTGACTTTCCAATATATATATATATATATATATATATATATATATATATATACACACACACACACACACACATATATATTCATATATATATGGGGCGGGGTGTATGTGTGAGTGTGTGTGTGTGGTGAATCGTACGTATGTATACATACATGGATATACACACACACATATATATATTCATATATATATATTTATATGTATACATATATATATACACATATATATACATATACATATATATATATATATATATATATATATATATATATATATATATATATATATATATATATATATACATATATGTATATATATATATGACCTTTCTCTATATATAGATATGCATGTATACAAAAACCGTAGCATATACATTTACTTCCTTGAAGCATCACATCAAAATAATCTAATCAAGTTGTCGATTGATATCGAATTGAAAAATTCTATCTGTTTTCTGATATATGTGTTGAACTGATTCGACCTGAAAATGTTTTGAACCCTAGACAAAAAACTGCTGTATTGAATGGATTTCTGAGCTTTTTGTCACCCTGAACAGTCATCATCTGAGGTCATTATCGGTGAAGATAAATCAGTGGCGAGAAAACGAAAGCCTTAGATTTATATGTGTTTGAAAAAACACATTACAAGGGGGAAAAGGCTATCAAGCCATAAACAAAGAAATGATGAAATCATATCAAAAAGAAAGATTGTCGATAAGAATTCAGGGAGAGGATATTGTTTGTGCCAAAAACTAAAAAGAAAACCAAGAAACAAGAGAAGAGCAATGGTACCATCGGTACAAAATGATAGGATTGTCGAAAGTCAAAATTTAGAGATTTGGTGAAAAAAAGGAAATAAATGAATCAGACATATAAAGAATGATTTTGATCGGGATCTTCGAGCAAAACTACTTGAATTATGTTGCACGTACATCCTAATTCACACCATTACACTTTTTGCTTGTCATATATTTGAAAAAAAGTGTTTTTCCATCCACATTTGCATCTCGTAGAATCCTGTTTTTCTTAATCTAATATGTAAGCTTTTTTTTCTTTTTTGTTTGTTTGTTTATTGTGTGTGTGTGTGTGTGTGCGTGTGTGTGTGTGTGTGTGTGTGTGTATGAGGGACAGTTCTGAATTGTTCCTTGAAAATTCAGTCTTTTATTGATACAGCTATGGTGATAGAAGTAGGTTTATCCTCTTTTTTTTAATTCTTCCAGTTAATCACCCCCAACATGCTGCAAAAATACGTCTGTCACATGACTGTGACTATTGAATCTAAATATCTGAAAAAGCGTATTTTGATTTTTTTTCTCACGTATGTTCAGGGCAATCATTTCATCTATTTTTATGGCCGATACATTTTCCAGCTTTATAAGGTTCCTAGAAGGTCGAAATTAACCATTCTAATTATTATTCCTATTTTTCGATTCATCATCTTCATAATAATAGTTCTTAACACAACATTGTGTCTGCTACAAATTTGTCTGCAACAAATTCTGACCTTCAACCGTGATCTCTTTTATTTAGAGGTCACGGTATTTTTCCTAAATCTTAAGACCATAATGTACTGAACTTTTTTTTGTTTGCTTACTAGTCATCTCAATTTGTTCGCTTGCACAAAATTATGAACCCAGTGATGAAGTGTGCAGGTTGATGTCTATAGCAAATCGTTTATCAGCAAGTTTATTGCGCTGAATATTAATTCTGCTATGAGTTCGATCCTTGCCTACACTTATAACTCGTTCGAGACTAAGCTTATTCTAGAGCATGGCATTGTGAATGTTTTTTTGGCAGGCTAATCATAACGACCATCACTATGGTAGGTAGTTTTAATATACATATGCACACAAATCATTGTTAGAGAAAGTGTGCAGTGCATAATTAATATTAGCTGGGAAAATGAGTAAAAATAAGTCAAAAACAGTAAGGAACGATTGAGGGAAGATAAACCTTTAAAGGATATTAATATATGACTTATTATTGTACGGACCGTGGAAAGTGGTGACGATGATGACCATAAAATGAAGTAAAAATGGATCCCGAAAAGATTCATGTTATCTGCATTTAAGTAACTTAAGCTTTTACTTATCAAGGAGTCCAACATGCTATACAGCGTGGAGATTTTGACTCATCATTTGGCAGCACAATGAAAGCCACCGTCTTAATCTAGGCTCAAGCTTCTGGCACCAATATATCTGGAGGCCCTTTCATGAAGAATGCACTCTTTGGATATGGAATGCAAAACCATATTTCATCAGTAGCTACTTATTATCCAGTACTTTTCTGGCAGACGTCGGTTATTTCTGGCCAAAAATGGCCAAAAAACAATTATAAATACTGCAGCTCAGTGATCTGCGTTAATAAATACCGTGTGTAATAAGAATGGCAGCAGAGAATGACATGGCTGGATGTTTAGCCAGTTACTTCTTCATTCTTACTACACAAATCTTACTCAAAACTTTCAATTATTTAAAACATAATCCAGCAAGGGGATTTGCCTAGAGTTACTTCCTTTGTATTATTTGTCATTTTTAATCATTTTTCTTTATTTAAGTCCATACAAGATAATATTGCTTGAAGAGTTCAACTGCGTTAACGTGTAGTCCATGAATCCCATCGGTTAAAGTCAAACGGTTTTGACCTAGAAAACTGATAAGATACTTCTACGGAGAGAAGAAAAACACTTTCGTATTCAACGACACCGAGCCATTCCCCTAAAATTGGTTGAAAAGTAACTGTGAACTTTGTTTACCAGCAACACATCTGTTAGCAGCACTTAAAGATGAGTGAAAAAAACAAAAAAAAAAAAAATCAAGATAATAAATGGAATTTATTAAATAAATTTCAAGGATGTGCCATTTTTACAGATATTCCCCGATGAAATAAGCAGAAGACGTGGCTTATTTGCTATCAGATACTGTCATCAAATGTGCATAATGAGAACGTTCCATCTTAGAACTGAAATAATGTGAAAAAATAACACAAACAAAAGAAATGATATGAGAAAAAAAAGCCGTCAGAGAAAAGAAAGGAAGGAAAGACAAAAGGGAAAATACAAACTTTGATTTGTTTCTTTGTTGAAGGTGGGGTAATAAAACATTGGATGTCAGTTCTGATGTTAGATTAGGGTTACTTTCTTATTTCTATTTTTTTCCATTTTCTATTTATTTTATCTCACAACCTTTCTTGGCTATAGAAAACGGGTTTTATCACATTGGGGAAATCATTTCAAAGTCTGGTGCTGATGTCCATGCCGATAATGGCACGTAGATCTTAGTCAAGAAAAAACGAATTGGCGATGGGAGAAGCAAGAAGTCAGATAAGCGCTTGACGTCTATGAGAATTCAGAAGATTATCATAGGATTTGTCTTCTGGCGAGTTCGGACAAAGGTGAAACGGTTCCAAGAAGAATGCTTTACGTTTTGTTATATATATATATATATATATATATATATATATATATATATATATATATATATATATATATATATATATATATAATTGAAAGACATTTATCCATTTCAAACGTCTGAATTGAGTAAATAAATAAAATATCTAGATGCAAAAGTTGATACTGAGAAAGCCGTTTATTATAATCACAGATGATCTTATCCAAATAAGGCAGACCTAAACATTGCATTCAAAATTATTCAAATATTCCTTTAAAAGTCAATGACGTTCATTTTGATTCTAATCACACATGGTTATTTATTACAATCAATTTAATGAGAACTAAATTGATTTTTTGCGATGAATGTAAATTCATGATACATTTTGATTTTCACATCCTCTGATTTATGGTGTAAGCTAGTTATTGTCATTAAAATGCTCCTATTCTGATATGACCATAACGAGTGGTTTCCTTGCAGTTATGTTTAGTTTCCTATATGTTTGTATAAAGAGGGAGAGAGAGAAAAGAGAGACAGGGGGAGGATATAAATACACTAATAATTAAAGAAATATAGAGAAAAGCAACATGTTTGGTTAGTCACTCAATAGAAACCCTCTCAAAAACCAATGTATCTTGGAAGCATGTTGTGTAGGAATGATCGATTGAAAAGAACAGGTTATTGATGGATAAGTTACGTCTCTCGCCTCTCGTTGGGTAGTGATCACCAAGAAGGTCTGAATTTTTAAAATGCCAGCATGAATGCCGCCAAATGCAAATTAACTAACTTTTAGCATAAATAACATTGTAAATACAAACACCCTAAAAAAAAACAATATCGTTTTGTTTCTATCATAATAAAGAGTAAATATTCACATTTTCATCACTTTAACTCCATTTAAATAGTTCATTCATGCATACAAACCAGCTTCCAAAACTGGAGGAGTTCCCATGGAAGCTCTGTTGATGGTTTTCAATAGCTATTCAGACAGCAAAGATTATCTTTTCAAAGACCCTCTAAAAGTGACGACATTTTGTGTGAATTAATTTCACTATGTGATCAAAGAACTTCTATTTTTGTTTGTGACTCTGAAAGTCACATCCAAGGGGATTTTAGATAGGAAAGATATATGGCTTACAACCACGGTATGAAGATTACAATCCAAGCATGTTAGACAATTACTACTGTAGTGCATCCGATATTCAGTAGGTGCTTCTAATGTGTAGCCTTGGCTCTGACTGATAACGACCAATGTAGATGTATGAATCGATCAATGGGTTATATGATATAAATCTGACGGATTGAAAATGGACAACAACTCACATACACAAAAGCATACACATACACATACACACATTCATTATATTTTTTGATATGTTTTTTTATACGTTTATATATACATATATATATACATATATATATATATGTATATATATATATATATATATATATATATATATATATATATATATATATATATATATATATATATATATATATATATATATCAAGCCATACAATTGTTGAAAAAATTTTATGGAATATGGATGCAATTTTGAATTTATATAATTATTTGCATGCTTTTTTCTTTATCTTCCTATCTAGCTGTTCCCTCTCCCTCCATCTGTCTTCCTCTCCTTCCACTCTCAATCTCTGTCTTTCTCTCTGTCTCTCTCTCTACAGACACATACTTATATATATATATATATATATATATATATATATATATATATATATATATATATATATATATATATATATATATATATATATATATATGAGTGTGTGTCTGTATGTATTCATGCGTCTGTGTGTATTGATATATGACCATTTAGAGAAAATGATATTTTTAGTGGAATATTAACAAAAATATATGAACATGAGTGTGCCTGCATGTATGAGTGTATATATGTATGTGGTGCTAGGAAGAATCATAATTCGTATCAAGTAGGGAAGACATTTGGGGGATATTTTGACTGAATCAATCCTTCGTACAAAGCATATATATATATATATATATATATATATATATATACATATATATATATATATATATATATATATATATATATATATATATATACATATATATACATATATATATATATATATATATACATATTTATATATATATATATATATATATACATATATATACATATATATATATATATATATATATATACATATTTATATATATATATATATATATATATATATATATATATATATATATATATATATATATATATATATATATATGTATATATATATATATATATATATATATATCCTCCGGAAATATCAAAGTTACAGACGTTGTTACCTATCATATATGATCTAACAACACTAAAAGTGTTATAGATAAAAGACTTGAATCATTCAGTGTCCTTTTTTTATCTTTGATATTTTAATTCGCACCTAGAATTATCACTGGAAACAATCTGACTTTCCATTCCCTTTCCTTGTTTTTCAAAGATTCGAATGAAAGAAAAAATGTAAGATCCTTCATGAAAAGGAAATTACACCCTTTGACATGATGATCTCTGTGCTAAAGATACGAATATCATTTGTCTCCACAAAAAAACACTAACATCCATGGTACAAATTTCAAATTGAGGAGATCTACATATATATATAATATATATATATATATATATATATATATATATATATATATATATATATATATATATATATATATATATATATATATATAGTAACCTTTTTTCTCACATTGATAGTGAGCCCATTTCGGTCGATGATTCAGGGTCAAGAGCAGAAACATATCATTTGACTTTATAGAAGTAAACTTTTAGTAAAGACTAACCAAAATTTGCATTTTTTTCTTTTTGGTGATTCAAACTTATCAATATTTCAAGGTCACTCATCCCTCACGTTTTCTCGATTCACAATATTTTTATTTGATCTTTTCAGATATGATAGCATCTCTAGCATCGATGGCGATCATTAATTGTCGAAAAAAAAACTTTCTTTGACGATTCAGATATTTTTTTTTATTTTAATCTATTTTATTTTCTTCTCTTTTTTGCTTCTAGATGTCAGAAAGTTCTATTTAAACAATTTTAATGAAACATTAACACAGACTCCGATTCTGTAATATACTGTGTGATTAAGTTGAAATCGAAGAATGATATTCTGAAATATGGAAAATAAGTTTAGGACTACTGCACTTGCTCAAAACTACGTGCGGGTTGAACTCACTCTGGGATACATGGTCTGTAAAAATAGCTAACCATCATTCAAAAGTGGGGCATCAAATTTAGTGATCGCTTGCAAAATTGTCACTTTGGATCTCTTTTCATTTTCGGCACCATTGGCCTCCTGAATTGGGGAAAGCAACTATTGAAATAGGTAATAATAGGCTTGAAAAGTCAGAAATTTAAAAAAAAAAAAAGAAATACTGAAATCAGCAACCCAGCTTTTATGCCCCAGTTTTTCTGCCAAGAACCACTGACGGGGAAGTAAATTTATATGATGATAAAGATCAAATTATGAAAGGGTAATTAAATCGATAAATAATTCAAGAAAATCTTGTGCTCATGAAACCAGGCAACTGAAGCTAGGGCATTCACAATATGTGAAATAAGAAAATATTGCCAATTTAGATATCAATGGCATAAATATTTTTTAAAGATAAATTTGCGTTATATTGTGATGTCTGTCAATGCAACTAGCTACCGAAACAATATGATATAGATATATATATCTCTACTTTAAAAAGCTTTACTATGCAAAATGACGGGATCTTACCTAAACTTTCAGGTGATTCCAAACGGGAAGTAGCTCCTGCCTCAGAAGAACTGATTGATGTAAAATGAGATTTTCTATTTCCTAGTGGAGAAATTCTAAGAGATGTCCATTGAGACATGAAGGAAATTTAGTAGTTTGACCAAAAAAACAGATCGATCGATTTGTTCAAACTCTGCTGAATTCTGTGTAGTTTTCCGTCGATGTACGGAAAGGATGGGAGTGGTTATTTTGCTTAAGGAAGCTCAAGATATATCACGGACACATTTATGAAACATTCGATAAGGCTCAAATTCACTGCATAATGGAATGAACATGACATTCAAACCCTCTCAACGGTCGTCAATTCTATTGTCTATATCTTTGAGAAGAGTTATTGATATTCTGATCATTTTTGACAAATAAAACCCTTCCTCCTGACTTTTATACAAGCAAGATGCTTTACCTGACTAACTCTACGACCTTCTCCTGGTGAAATATGTAATATCCGCTAAAAGAAACGCATTCCGTCTCCACAGATATCACTTATTACACCTGAAAAAAGTGTTAGAACAAGTTGGCCAAAACGTTGTGTCGAGATTAGAGCTGGGAAATGATATTGAATCGTCCGGAAAAGGAAAGTTGGAAACAATCTACAGTTTTGGCGCCGAACAAATACATTGTCTTTCTCTAAGCTAATATTAGTCTGGTTGTGAGCCAAAATAGTCGGAGTTATTCTGATTTGGAAGTCGGTTAAGTATTATCTTTAGACTATTTGATTAATCCTGGGTTTATGTCAAATTCAGTTTATTGCGGTGATATTCAACTTTCTCAACCCCCGACAAAATAAATAACGTGTGGAACTTATCAAGATATTCCATCAGTTTTTTTTAATGAAAAATCTTTTGTTACGTGGTAGAGCCATCAACTTGCCTGGCATCTGTCAGTTCTTCTTGTATTTATTGGCCCTGTCGACTAGCTTATTGCATCATTCACATTTTTCAATCGTTTAACAGCATTCTCCAACTAACATTTTGTTTACGTGTTTTGTTTTGAATTTTTCAAAATTCCTATCCGCCAATCTGGATGTTCAATATTGAAATCTCTATCTGGATAGTTTGAACTGAATCTTGACGGCCTTGGCATAACGATAATATCAATCTGACTGATTGCATTCATTTTACGTCAACACACCATTAGAGTGACGTTTGTAAAAACCATATTATCATGTGATGACACGTATTCTTTGTGTGTTGGGCCAAGTATTGTTTCCTTTTGTGTATTTATTGCCTAATATCCTGTACTTCTAAAATCTTTGATACACCATCCTATATACCACCTGAAATGTAAAAGTTTTTTTCTCCGGGAAGAAGATCAGCAGCAAAATACATATTTGAAAATTGTCCAACTACTTTCGAGAAAACTTTTTGACGAAGATGCCCCCCTTTCTCTTGCTCAACATCTCTATCTCTCTCAATCTATCTATACCTAAGGCATTATCTCTCCATAGCAATCCCTCTCACTCTCATCCTCTCCAACACACACACTTTCTCTCTTTCTCTCGCTCTCTCTCTCTATATATATATATATGTGTGTGTGTGTGTGTGTGTGTGTGTGTGTGTGTGTGTGTGTAATCTTCGTAAAATCGACATTTATCATCCCAGTGCTAACTTTGGTTCGAACCACCAATCGTTGAAGGACGAACACGCAAACGCTGTCCCCCGGAGATTCCCATTTGTATCTTCATATTCCTGAGGTTCAGTTTAGGTTTGCGTTAGTACTGAGCGGGGATGAATAGAATCAGAAAATTTATGCAGCACCACTTTACTATGAGGAGCCTGACAGTTTGACTTAAAATGTTGGTTTCGAAATTTTGTATTTTCAATTTGGTTTGGAATAGGGTC
Organism: Thysanoteuthis rhombus; assembly: GCA_963457665.1. Taxonomy (NCBI): domain Eukaryota; kingdom Metazoa; phylum Mollusca; class Cephalopoda; order Oegopsida; family Thysanoteuthidae; genus Thysanoteuthis; species Thysanoteuthis major. Next base: position 46,179,589 of record OY735208.1, on the reverse strand, counting down.
AGTTTGAGAACATCTTGGTTAAGAATAAGATTTAATTTGGTCTATGATTTTCACTTGGATGGACGTAGTTTAGTATGAGACCAATGGATATTAGGGATTACAGAACGAATATTGTGTTATACAGATATTTTAGGTGGGGCTGGATAACCTCAGTGTTGGCGCTATGTAATTCACACTTCGAATACAAAAAAAATCAACGTTTTTTTTCAGAATCTTTTTTCATATTTTCCAATGTTTGTCAATAATCTGCAGTGTCTGCGGGTTTGATATGTTGCCTCTTGTTATCTAATGCTTGATTTTGTTTGACAATGGCAACAGCCACTGTCTCAAATAAAACAGGTCTGCCAAATATAAGGTGTGTCTGAGGGTTATTTAACACATTCACCCAACACAGGCATTAGAATAATGTCAAATTAGGTGATCAAGCTGGATTGGTGGCAAAGACGCAAGACCAGCCTCTTGGGGCGACCTTGCTCCAATGCTCATGTTGGGTAAGTCTCTGGGATAAAGTCCAGGTTATCTTCTCTTTTGGTTGAGTAAGGCAATTCTGTTCTCAAATTTACACGAAAATAACAGCGAAACCAACTTTGCTACTAACATTTCACTTTACTTTTAAGCATTGTTCACGTAAGAGAGCTTCAGGAGAAAATGCCTGGCTGAACACGAACAAATTATGTCCTGGGGAAAATTTCAAATCATTTTGACGCTATTTTTGTATAAGCTTCTTAATTAAAAAGGATTGTTTACAGTCTGAGCTGGTGAGAAGCAGTAAACATCTGTCTCGATATTTCAAACTCCTGTTTCGTTTTCTCACAAGATGTTTATGAATTAATTAGCCGAATCCATGATAAACAACTGGAAACTGGGGCTTGTAGCAGATGCTATAAAGAGGCCGCTAAATGAGAATGTATATATATATATATATATATATATAGATATATATATATATATATATATATGATTAAATAACTCTGTCATCCACAGGCTGCTGTTTTGTTGTATTACAACTCTTCAGAGTGGCCACAGACTATCCATTATCTCACCCAGTACCACTTTCGCTTTCACTTCAGATCCTGCAGCTGGCCTCTTACCTCTACCCTTTGCTGAACTGGACTGTCATTGAGGGTGAATTTAAGCGATATATCTACTCATGCATATATTCCTCATCACCAGAGTGCTCTATTCCTAAGTTTGAAGAGCATTGCCTATGCATATAATGAACGAATTACCTTACTTAAACAGTGCTCAACCCTGAATAAAGGAAGGTTAATTGTAATAATAACAGTGATATATATACATATATATCAAAACAAATACATTTTAAGCTAATTTTAACATTCCAGTAATTGTGTTACCCTGTTTTTGTTTTGATATCAGTGCAATGACATCAATTAAGAATACCTCCATATTCATAGATAGCATATATATCACATTGTTCCATATTCCCATTAACTATTGCATAAAAATTATATCTGTTAATATCAATCAAAGGTAATAAGTTGTTGAACACTGTGTGTTTTGTTACAGTTTGGCTCATCATGAAACAATTTGAGTAGAACGAATGCACAACCACTGAATCAATATTGATAGTTTGCAAGCATTCTATTCAGAGTCTTCGATATTGAATAGTTTGGAAACTTTTGCCCCATAGATTTCCTGGAACTGCTAAAAATGCAGGGATGATGTTTGGCTAGCCTCTAGCATCAATTCACAAAATTTCATAGTCTAGGATCCCCACGTCGTGTAGCTTCTGTGTTCAAATCTATCACACCATTAATAGAAGTTTAAGGGTTCGTTTGCTTTGATACCTTTCATTTCTTTCCGGATTAAACAGATATCGTGTATTTCATATTCATTATATTCAGCAGAAGAAGGAATATTAGCACTCACAAGAATAGAAAAAATCCCGCTAGTGCACTATCATACAACCCATGCATCCACCTAATAGTCAACTTTCGAGGTGAAACATCGAACCTGACCAAAACGTCGAGCCTTAAACTAAGAACCATGCTACGTGCACAAGGGAGAATCATGTTCAAAATAACATTGAAAGATCCCAAGGCAGCATGATTTATTAAAGTAAAACATGAATCCAAAGGAATCCATAAGAATCCATAAGAATCCATAAGAAAACTAAAATGGAAATGGGCTGGTCATGATGCAAGAATAGCATATAACTGCTGGACATTACGACTCAACGTAGATCTCCTGAGATCACATGCAAAACCAGGGCATACAAATATGCGATGGATTGACGAAATAAATATCCAAAACTGCTAACTCCGTGATGCCCAAGATAGAGAGGTTTGGCAAATAGCTGATGATGATGACTAGGATAAAACTTCAAGAAACTTCTAAGATATCCCTAGCATCATGCGAAATATGGCGCATCGAATTTCCACATCAGACAGATATATGAAAGGTTAAATTATCAGAAAATTATGAAATAGATGTCTAATTTTCTTCTTTATTTACAAGTGCTCTTCAATGGGAGAGAGCAGGAAGACAGTCGGTTCCCACTTGTTTCGCAGACAGAAAGTGTTATCTTGCAAAACGTGTCTGAAGACCCATGATTTATTAGATTTATTTAATAATCGGCATTGTAAATGTCTTGCTTCCTTATCACATCTTGTTAATTGAACCTACAACAATGGGAAATGGAAGAGATGTAAGTCAATTGTTCACATCAAGTGTACATTCAATGTGTAGGGGTAGGATAAGTGTGTCTCCGAGTAACACTCATTAGCTTTAAGTAATAACCGCTAATACTGATATATGTGTGTGTATATATATATATATATATATATATATATATATATATATATATATATATATATATATATATATGTATATATATATATATATATATATATATATATATATATATATATATATATGTATGTGTGTGTGTGTGTGTATAGAGAGAGAGAGAGTGAGAAGGGGGAAACAGAGATAGGAATCGACTGTGATAGGAAGATAAGAATCTACAGGAATGGAGAGATAAATAATCGACTTTAGATAAGGAATCGGATTTACATTACGGATTGACTAAGATAAACATTAACTGAACTTGAGAGATGCATAAGGATGGTTACTGATGTATAGAAAGAAATGGATAGACATAGGTATGAATGGGTGAAATTAGATACACATAGATATCTATGAACTGATAGATATGAATGGACTTGGATAGATGGATATAAATATTGATTGATAACGATGAATTAACTGAGATACATAGATAAAGAGAGTCGCATGATGTTCTTTCTACGTATCTTTAAATCGTAAAACTAACAAAAAACTGGACTGGTTTGTCTCTCAATCGAAAACATCATGTTATAAACGTCTCTTGACAGCATGCTGTGTTCGGAATGATCAATTGAAAACTTAGAAAACGAATGAATATTACTCCTCATGCCTTTGTTGGATCACTAATTAGACTGAAATTTCAAGAAACCCCAATGTAGTCCGCACTCGAATTGTACATGGAACATCCCACTGAGGTAAATTTAAAAAAAAAAGGAACAATTGTTTTAATTTTCAGCTGTTTAATTCCATTGATGAGTGTACAGTTTGAATTTGTTCTGCGGACAATTAGCATCGAGCATCCTGGTTCCTTTAGTTTCAACTCTATGTCTCATAGTTGGCTCTTTGAATAATTCCCCTCTTGCCCAGTGAGTGTATTTCGTTTGGCAATCCTTACTTGGCAGGTTTGCTGTGGTACGATATCCTTTGCATTTTATCATAATAGATTTTGTGCTACTCGGGATTTTCAACAGGATATTTTTACTATCCAATCTTTATTCATGATATTCAACAATTTTGTCCTTCTTGAATTTTATGGTGTCACTCTCTCGATGGTGTCTCTCGAAACAGCTATATATATGTATACATATATATTCAAGATCATGGTATGGATCATGTAACTTTTAAATTGCACGCAAGTGGGTTTATATGGTTATTTATCTGATTTCTAAAGGTGATTGGTTGCACCAGATCTCATTTAATGGCCTCAGAGCAAACGGGGGAATACATATGCGTGCATGACTAGTTTTTTTTTATTCTACTGAAATTTTCTAAGCGGGTTTTTCTATTGAATTTCACTTCACCAACTTGGACTATTTTGTGTTGGTCCATTACATAACATCCTAAGAAAATCAATTCAAACTATACGTCGTGATGCAACGAAAAAGAAAAAAAAAGCCAAATATTGTCGATAAAGAGATGTATGGATCATCGCTTTGCAAATCATACTGTATCTTCAAAATCATATATCTTCATTCGGAAACTGTGATTACATTGTTTTGACAATCACGAGCCACATTCTGGCAACACTCACTCAGTAACTTCCATCAAATGACGCAATGTAGTATCAGATTATCAGGGAAGAATTATTTTTTTAAAGGAGCTATTGAAAAAATTTCATGGAAATACAGAATCCATTAGATAAACAGAGCAATAAACACAGGATGTGGGAACAAGCGACATAGACTCAAGAAAACAGATGCACTATCAATCAATTTACGCAGTTTCCAAGGTATCAGTATTCGGTTGCACTGCTCTGTGAATCTTTTATAAACTAAAAAAAAAATCCAATTCAAAATGAAAGATAGAACTTGAATAGAGTATATTCTAGATTGCGAACCTATGCAGACACATAATATTTGTAATCCGCACATAAAAGGATTTAATGTGCACACACGAAAATTCGAATTCTGAAGGAAGCTTTTTTATTGAAGGGATATTGATCCCCAATGTCGATTTCAAAAGTGTGCAGATTTTTTTTCTCACAGGGCAAGTTTACACCAAATAAGATTTTGACTACATTAAAAAAAGGAAAAGTAGATTGGAACATAACCTTCAAAAAAATTTAGAGGATGAACTTCGGGTCCAGATACAAACAAATCCAAGAAACACTACAATCGCCTAGATCTTTTAAGTTTTTAACTTTTATTGAGGGGAAGGGAGGGAAATAGAAAATGAAAGAGAGAAAAAGAGACGGGGGACAAATACAATGTAATAATTGCATGTTTTGTACGTACACAAATGTACTTACAACATCCAAAAAAGTAGGAATGTTTCGTTTGTGCCGAGCTTTCGATTCAGGATCACTGCTTCAATTTTTTCTAAAACGATTGATGTAAGTATTAGAGGCAAATATACGTCTCAATAAGGGTATTCTACGCATAAAAATGAACTAACATATAAATACTGATGTAGATATGTATTCAAATAAACAAGGATACAGACATGTTCTAACGAATACACGTACACACGCTGAGATAGACATACACACAATTTGTCAGAATGGAAATGATGTAGCCGTTGATATCAACGAAAAATATCACATGTAGGTTAATTGCACGTTGATATCCTTCCAATTACTCTCATAGGGTCCTGAAGCACTCATTTAAGCGTTCCTTGCTATCGTCCACCAAGTCTTCTTCAATGATCGGCATCAGTTGCCCTATCGCGTACTCCTTGATTGCGTCAATGGTCAATAATCCTTTTTTTAAGATTTAGACGTCACAGGGAGACAACTCTGGACTGTGGAGTAGCTGACACACCTTTCTGATACGATCTTTATCAGAAATACCTTGATGAGATCTGAAGAATGACATTGATAATGATTCTGATTCCGTCAGTCACTCAAAGCATGATGTCTCTGTCAAGTGAGGTACCCTATGGAAGAAAGTTACTTCATGCGTAACTGGTTGCCAAATTACATCAATGCTGTGTAACCTGTCATCGATAATTGATTAGATATAGCCCAGACAGAAGTGATATATATATATATATATATATATATATATATATATATATATATATAATATATATATATATATATATATATATATATATATATATATATATATATATATATATATATATGTTGCAGTGACCTACACCAGAATCAAGAAATCTTATTTAGATAATATGAAACACAGTAGGAAACCGTTTTATTCATTCAAGATGAATGGTGCAAGGGAAACAACTCCCAACTTTGATGAGGCCATGGGAACGCATGACATCGCTCAGGTGTCAGACTTTGTTGGGCTTTATATTTGGCATAACCCAACTGATGGCTTGAAAATAGAAGTAATGGATATTGGTCTTATACAGAGACGACGATCTTTTAATCTTAAGAAATAAAGTATATAAAAAAAGATTACAAAACAATACTAGAACCCTACCATAAATAGGTAAAAACTAATTGAAAAAAATATTTATTGTATTAGTCAATGAACATCAAGTTGTAATGATTACACAAAACACTAGACATTAACAATATCGACTTGGGATGTAGATATATGAATAATTTTTCTATCATTTTTAAGATTCACAATGATTATTTAAGAAAAGGAGAAAAGCACAAACAGGGAAAAAAGTTGCAATTCTAAAAACCCAAAGACGGTGTCCTTCAAAACAAACACCTAACTAAAAGAAATAATGTACAAGGAAAACCTTTGTAGACAATAAGGTATATTTTACAATTTTTAAGATGGATTCAAAGTCAAGAATTGTAAAGCATAAGACCTCTTTTACAAATTGATATAGGAGCAAGGAAATTGCACTCTCAATACACTATTGAAAGTAGAGATAAAAGAGCGTATTTAATTGAAAGTTACTGAAAAAATCAAACCCATGTGTCTGAATTCAAGATGTGACTCGAGCGCAGAGGAAGAATTGAAAAATGTAACAGAAAAATAGAATTAAACTATCAATTTCTCGATGGGAAATAAGTGTGAAATGTAGACATGGAAAATGATTTTTATTTCAATATCTGAAGCGAAACCTGGTATGGATCATGATGCTGTATTACACTCCATAAACTTTTGACAATGATCTGAAAATTTTTGAGGTGAA
>OY735208.1:46112722-46167722 GCA_963457665.1 Thysanoteuthis rhombus | reverse complement strand
TAAATGTGTAACTTTTGAACACGAGATGGAACAAGCAGATTAATATTATTGATTATTATTGTGCAGGGTCAGAATGTATAGGGGGTCACAAATAAGAAAATAATTTCCATCACACTGTCGTTGTGACTGACTCGTCCATTCAATTTACAAGTGCAAGAGTCTGTCTACCGATCAATAGCCAGTTACAGTCTTGAAATTAGTTTGTGATTATATACTCCTTATTTGGGCCCTAATTGTCTACAGGTCGAGCACCACGGTTAAGAATGCATTCAATATTATCGAATAGGTCATGTCAAGGCTGAAAAGGAGGTTGATATACACTCTATATCGCGGAACTGAATGACTGTAATCACAAAGATGTGTTCGGCTGGTTACTTGATCGTATATTAAAGTAAATACATACGCAAATGGATACATTCCATTGTGAATGGCGGAAGCCATGGTACTCAATGTGTGTGTCATATACGTACCGACAAGTAAACGAGATAATAAACAATTATTCATCAATAATTAGTAATGTATTTTTTTTTGTCACACTGAAGGACACAGCAGACGTAATGAAATAGTTTCTATATTCTGATGATGTGATAAAAGAGCGGAGTAAACAATGAAAAAAAATTGAAAGTAATGAATCAGGAATAATAAAAATCTGTTTTTGGTAAACTGGACATAATCCTTCATGGATTTTATATTGTTCGTATTTTTAAACGCAACTAGTACACTAGTAGTAATGATAACGGAAAAATATGAATCACATGATCGAAGAATCCAGTGGGTTGGCTGAGAAAGTATTCTAGATACATGTATATCAGAGAAGGGTGTAAAATTCTTTATGCAAATGACATGGTTTATAAAGATAAAAGGTATGAAATACTCAAAAGCATTTGGCAGAAACAGAACATCTCCAACCAAGAACCACGACTTATCCTTGCGACGGTGATTGAGAAAAGTTTTGCCAAAAAACGTTGAAACGTTGAAGAAACTAAATTTAGTGGACCACCAATTGGGAATGTAGGGGAATGGAATACTCCTTAAATACCAAACCTTTGAGAGGAAGAAAAACCTGTGGAAGATGAAGATGAGGGTCAGGTACAAAGTAATTACAACTTCTCAAAGAAAAGAATAGAGGTACAGTTTAAGCAATAGAAGATCTGAATAATTGGGCACCTTATCAGAACCTGGCAGTGTTGATACAGGTGAAGGTACTGAAAATACATTATCATCATCTAAGAACCTTCACATCTAAATGTGACAAGGGCGAAAAAAAAACATCTATGAATGAATATAGTCAGAAGTAATTGTTTTTATGACATCACTGGAGTTTTCTAATGCAATGCATCTAGATTGCAGTACATATATATATATACATATATATATATATATATATATATATATATATATATATATATATATAAACAAAAACATATATATATATATATATATATATATATATATATATATATATATATATAAACAAAAAAAACATGTAAACTCTGGGGAATCTACGTTATAAATGAACTCATTATAGTAAGCTCTTTATCCAAAAGAAAATCAATCATGGAGAAAGAGACTAGCGGTGTACAGAGGCCAAATTTCAAGTCTTCATACAAAACGGTGCGGACAAAATCATTGGGAAACATAAATACATTGACATTTTAAAAGAGATTCAGACCCTTCACTCCCCTTGGTGGATCTAGTTGTTCTGTTGAGTAAAATAGCACCTAGATATTTTTAAAATATATTCTATGAAAATCTAGATAATTCTAGATACAATTTGAGACAATCATAGATTCAAAAAGAAATGGATAAAGTGACCTGTTTTTATCAGGGAGTTGGGGCCTTCCATTTTTATTAATAATATTTCGAGTAGAGTTGAAATACGGTCACATGCCAAATTTCAGCCTTTTTAGCTTTGAACGTTTGTAATTTTGATGGAGACCATTATTTTTTGTTGTTATTGTTGTTATTTGGGGTGGGGAGTCAATTCCAGATAATCAGTTTGACAGTCAGTAAAGCCAGGAAAAATATCAAATAGGCCCTTCCAAAGTTGATAATTGGTTTAACAGTTTTTTGCTCCAATACTTGCCTGAGTAGCAAAGTCGTTATAATAGAGTGGTCTGCCCAAGTGTAAACTCACCCATTTCCTTTATGATCTACTACCAATGCATACAAACAACGTACGATTTTTGTCATGATATCTGATGAGATAAACATTGTTAACTAGTAATAGACTACTATTTACAGCGAAAAGCACTGAGAGAGAATCATATTGATATGGTAGAGATAGGTAGGTACACTAAACCATATCAAGTGAATCATCGTAGTGCTTCCAATCGTGCCGACATATTTTTTTATATTTTGAAATGTGCTAACAAAGTATGCTCACACAAAAGGTGAGTCCCGTAACGCTGACAAAAATGAGCAATTCTTTCTTTTGATAAAATCTATTTTTTTCTTTCAAATTTTGAAAATGAAAAAAAGAATGTCATGATATCTACTGGAGTATTTATGCGAATTCGCAAGGTAACATACTGATATAATTGACAAGCCACATCTGCTATTATGGGAATCGTCCTATTTCTATTTCGGTACTGCTGACACGATTAGAAGATTTAAATATTCCTGTGAACAAAATAATCTACATGTGGCCTCTAGGGGTGTCCCAATCATGAACCACTACTCCTTCTCTTGAAAAGCTTCTTCCGAAAGTGGTCATATTTAATTGTCCACAAGGTGTACTCATCCAAAATTATAGGTTCTAAAAAGAGAATCCGGTAGTTCTGACAAAGGAATGAAACAGTGAAACAATAATTTTCAGTAAAAATCTTTTTTCCAAAAATAAGATAAAAAAACGTTCTTTACCAAATGTTAAGTGGAGAACTCATGCGAATTAGTAAAATTCTAGATCAAATCCTGCACCTAGTAACACTGATATGAGATATTTTTATTCTAAAAAAAATAACAACTAAAGATCCTGTCATATATTATTTAATTTTCTTGAAAAAAATGTTATGTAAGTTTCCAGGAGATTACTCATGCATGATTGCATTTTTTTTCTTTGCTTAATGGTATATCTGGTAGCAATGATGTAACAAAAGTGCTGAGAGAAAAGGGATGAATACCACACCACCTTGCTGGTCGCTTGGTCGTATCGTCGATCTTGGCTACGTTGATTCGATAGATGGTAAGATTAATAGATACGAATAAACAAACAGTCCGGCTGGAATAGCCTTAAGTAAAAATGGGAAGTGACACGAGCATTATAATATAAATTTAGAAGAAAACGAAGTAAATGAATAGAAAGATAAGAAGTAGCAGATATAGTAACATTATACTCTACGTGAATACGATGAAACTCAGACAGATTAGATCAGCATCAGGCAGATGGATAGATTTTGACAAAGACAGATACATCAACTTGTTGATCCCTTAAGATACAAAAATATTTGTATTCACGTATGACTATTCAACTATCACTGACGAATCATACCAACGTGTTTAGGCATATATACAGAATCACAGACACCCCAAATAAACAATAGAAAAAAAGGCATTAACGTTCTTTCGTATTCAGAGTCACAGATGTCGTCTTGGATACAGATGTTTATTAAAAGTGAGAGTTATGCAGCTGGATAGATTCATTGTTTGGGTCGGTTCTAAAGATGGAAATATTCACGTTGAAGTATCTCTATACGAGGGGCATTCAACCATTTTTTCCAGCCCTCCACCCTCTCTATTTTACAGATATTTAAAACATGCTACCGCCCACAAGATTAGCAGTTGTTTTTATTTCAAAACAAACTGCCACCTACGTTAAAACACAAACCATCCACTAATGGACAGTGCCGCCTATGTCGGAGACTTTTTGTCTCTACTTTCAATATAAATAGAATTAGTTTTACACAATGAAAGGAAAAATGATTTGATTTAGAGAGTATTGTGAGGATGTTTGAGCCCCGAAAGATATCTAAATGTGGTCACTGGCTTAGAGTTATAGTTATGTATGAGAAGATATACAGTTATTTCATTAATTACCAATCGACAATACAAGATACAGTGCACGTATACTCTCTGTTGGGAACAATTCTCTTTTTTTATTTATTTTGTTCTCCTCGTTAAATTGACTTCGTTAAATTCTAAATCTGGAGCAGACCGTATTTTTCCTGAATGAGAATACAAAATTATGGTTGTGAGCCAGTATTCAAAATTCATATCACCTTCCGTGATTTGAACTCAGGACCAACGCAGCTGTCTAGATAAAATTGACAGGTCTTATACATATACATATTCAATCGAAGGATTTGACTCAATTTTTCACTAACATTATATATATATATATATATATATATATATATATATATATATATATATATATATATATATATATATATATATATATATATATATATATATATATATATAAATATAATGTTAGTGAAAAATAGAGTCAAATTTCTCGATTGGATTTGTTGACAGAAAATCAACCAAAGGATTTTTTTTCTGTGTAATTATTATTCTTAAAAATGATATAATAAGTTGGTTTGCACGCACTCTGTGCGTGAAACTGATACGATGGACCTATTAATCACATAGGTGAACGGTCGATCAGAATTACCCGAGTAGTAAGTCATATCTCTTACTGAACTCTCATCGTTAGTTACGTTTTTTGATTACCCTACGTAAATAAACCCAGTTCTAAGAAATAAATGATTTGTAAAATGAAATATCATCAATATCAAATGCACATATTACATTAAATAAAATCACTAACTAAATTATATAAGCTACAAAATAATTTAGGGAAGGGGAATATAATGTACACTGAATGTGTGCCACGTTAATATAAAAGTTGCGTTTTTTTAATCTCCAAAACAGTGACATGGTAAACAGCTGATAACCCCATTAGAGAGAAAATTAACACATTGTACTATAATAACAAAGTACATGTGAAACGGCAAAAACACTGAAAAACTCATGTAAATTGTATCCACGGGTATTAGGAAATAGGTGACTGAATTGAGAGAGTGAAATTTTTGCATTCTTTTTTTGTGCTTGAAGTTGCACAGCTCACTAAACAAGACACAGACACAGAGACACACGGATATATATATATATATATATATATATATATATATATATATATATATATATATATATATATATATATATATATATTTGCTTTAGGGGGAATAGACTTGAAATCAAAAATCAAATAGCCACGCAAACAAGTAGAGGAAAAAAGACATTTGAAATTTATTTTGTGTTTTGTCTCTCGCCCAGTCATACTCATAGAGTAACTCGTACTCCTTGGTACCAGGACAAATGTCCCCATGGGAAAAAAACAGCTCCTTGATTAACAATCCCACTAAGAAATTGTCTCCCAACAATTGCTCCTTCGGTTTTGGCTTTACTGATGCCATGCTATTTTCAGGGATAAGGCAATTATCTGGGGGTCGGGTGCTGTTGCCCTGGAACCATACTTGTTGATATTCGCTAGCCTCAAAAATTCGCTCAGAAGTTGCTAGACATCGAAAAAAAAATCCTAATTCCAGAAAAAATATCAAGCTTCACCTGTGAAATGTAGACCCATGATATATTTCTATTGTCTCATAAGACTGATTCCTTATTACTGGTCAATATCCAGAAAAAAAAGTTCATTCGCGAGGCGTAAATGACAGAACAATTCGGTTATGTTTCTTTGCTTCTGTGCACTGTTTCTAAACGGTTATCTGTTTTCCTAAAGTCTATTTCATTCTAATACTGACGTGTAATTTATTGACTTGTGGTAAACCTTGACACGAGTATCTGACACCTCCAACATAGATTGGATTCAACATAACTCATCAGATATTTATCATCAATTATTACCAGTCGGCTTTTAAGAATGACTCATTTTCCATTTAAAAAATCCCTGAACCAATTTTATGCAGTATGATCACTGAAAAAATCTCCATCATTCCACTCATTGAGTCGGGGAGACTGATTGCGAAACCAACAGGCCAGGTTATTCACTGAAAAGAAATCGTCGCTAAACCAACGTCTTCTGCGGTATGCTGGGCTGGCGGTGATCAATTAAACGAATGAGAAAATGATATGATCAATGACCAAATAACTTTTGTTGCTTTTAACTAGGCAAGGATTGCTAGAAAAAGTTATCGATTTCAAAGAACAGAAGTGAATGCTGCCGGACACAACTTGAAAAGCAAACTAAAATCCTTTGCAGGGAGCTGTTTAAAAACTAACATTTTTTTTCTGATACAGGGAGTAATGGATTAAAATATTCAGTTTTCTAGCTCTTCTTGAATGTGTCTTGTACGTGCAGCACATAAACAACAAACCAGAACTCAATAAGTGAAGAAACCTATGTTAACAATTTTAGATAACAATTTCTATTTCAAAGCAATCAAATTGATTTGACTTGTTAATACTATAGATATATTTTTCTATGTATCACATTGTATTATGCGATGTCTGTAGCTGAAATGCTTATGGGCTTTTACTATTAAGAAGGGATTATTTCTTAAATGTGATAAAACACAACACCACACTTTCCTTCCCACTTTATATTTTCCAATGATATATTTAATTTCTCGACCATCTTACGCATTTCATTAATCTTGGTTGCAAAGATAAATATTGAAAGCCTAAGGTGCAAGACCTAAAAAAGTGTTAATAAAACTTGTTTCCACGTGGTTGCAAAATACCACTTATGTAAAGACTGCGGATTGCAAATCATTTCATATATGTATTCTGATTAAATCATTAGTATAATGCATTTTCAAAGTTCAGTGTTATTTGAAAGGTTTTGTCGGGACATTACAACACAATTTGAAGATGATAAAGTTAAAGATATTTTGTATCTCACAATGAGTAATCCATATTCTTCCCCAAAATATATCTGTATACATTATTTCATACGCAGGAAAACGAATTTATTTCAAAATTTAGCTCAATCGGAGGAGAATATGATCATGATAGAAGATTATACATGGTGGAATAGTGTACGACCACTGTCATCCAGGAATATGAGCAGTGTAATACACACACACACACACACACACACACACATATATATATATATATATATATATATATATATATATATATATATATATATATATATATGTGTGTGTGTATGTGTGTGTGTGTGTGTGTGTGTGTGTGTGTGTGCTCAATTTACTCCTGCACTACTTGGGATTGTTTGGTGACCATCAACGAATATTCCTTGCAAGCAATACAGTTAAGCAAAAATTGATAGACAAACATATATGTTCATTTAAGAGGGGCAATGAGAAACTGTTTTGAATTGTTCTGAAAATTTCCTTACGAGCTGTAGAAGATATATTCACAATTTCCCCCAATGTATTTGCATATTTAACCAGCATAGGAAATAGTTTCTTATGTATGAACCAATTTGTGCCTTTGATTGTCATTGTATATTCCATAAACATTTGGTCAGCTCAATGCAATTGGATATGCGTATTCATCTGCCTTAAGAGTCAAACTTTGATCATTTGTGTTGTTTTTTCACTCAAAAAATAATTTGTTCATGCATTCTAGAAGGGAATATGATTTACATGTAACTGTAATACGATTTTGAACCCTCAATTTCCGTTCATAAACTCAGCTTTGGAGTAGATCAGCCAAATCTCGAAATTTCACTAAATGAACCTAGGGTAAGAACGTGGTTTTATCCCCCAAAACACGTATTCAAAGGTTTTACAGGTCTTTCTATTTTTAATAAACCTGTAATTCTACACTGAACCCTTGGTTTCAGTCCAATATTCTAATATACGTAGGCGTACTAGCTGGCCACAAACTGATACGGGGTGTTTTCAGTTAAACCCTAAGGGAACAGTAAAGGGCCTTCCACAAAAACTAGTTGATAGAGTGTTGTGCAGCTACTAGATTTTAAAAGTCAAGTCCCTAGGCACAACTAAACTGCTTTTAGAAACCAAGTGTGAATGAATAGTGGTTAATAAATCACTGATTCTTGTATTGGAGACCAAGAAAAATCGATACTACCTTGATAATAGTGAGAATTGGCATTGTAAGCAATGGTCTATGAAACTAATCACCAAAATATCATATAAAATGAGGCTTATGAGTAGGTTGGAGTGGGTATATATCTTCGGCTGGTAATTATTCTAGTCTTTCTTGGGCAGACAGTGTCTTAATCTCATGGAAGGTCGGTGAAGTCCAGATGAATCCCCAACATTTGGGGTCGGGTTTCTGCAAGATGCTTAACGTTACATTCGCTAAACGTTGTAAATATGTTTGTCAGGACAAGGCGCTCGAGGCCAAACCACATATGTTCCTTTTCTTTATATATATATATATATATATATATGATACACTACACTGGTGCAACGATAGGTTAATGGAATCTATGTTGACCCCAACAATATCTGTTGCACTGTCAAATTTATGCAGTTGAAAAAGTTTTTCAAAATTAATTATGTTTTTTGTATAATTATTTTAAATGCTACGATACCCCCCCCCCTTAAAAAAAGGAATCAACGTCTCGGAAGGTGAGTAACAACAACATTAAATGTACTGTTTTGATTATATTTATACGGTTAGAGATTTTTGGCTAAGATTCCCTATGAATATGGATCAATCAAATAGAATGAATTTCATGGAAAATAATGTTTAAAGTTGTTTTTTGATGGCTGGATTATGTATGGGGTGCGGGGGTGTATTTATTTTGATATGCTTTGGTTGTGCATTGGATTTGTTCCTTTTTCTTATTTTTGCGAGGGGGGATTTCTGTCCTCTGTATGTGTTTGTGTGTTTAGAGAAGGTTAGTTTTGACCACATATATTTCTGTATGTACATACTGAGCCTATTGTACTTATTTCTTGGTTGATCGACAACTTCACGTGATTTGACAACATAGATTTCTAAGCTAACGCATTTTGCAATGAAAAACAACTGAAGTGAACGCATTCGACTCTGTCAGAGGAAATAACTCTTTTCAACTTTTCTTCTCTCAAATGCAGGATCCAATGCAGATATAAGATATTTTTTATTCATTTTCTTAGTATCAGAGAAAGAGCTATATGGCTTATTTCAACCTGCTAGTGTATCATAATAACTTCTTCATGCAGATGCTTTTTATGATGCATTCAGAGATATTTTCGTTTTTTTTTTCTTGCTTGGATAAGTCATTTCTTGTTTTTTTTTAAAATTATGTAAACCTATCTAGTATATGATATTATATAAGGAAATGTTTGTATAATTTCATTTTAGCACCTGTCTCGCACTCAGGTACATTTTTTGTGTGTTTGTACGTGTTCATTTCTTATATCTTTTTTTTTTTCACAATTACTGAATTGAACTCATCAGGATTCACTTGGTTACAAACGTTCGAAGTATGTTCATTTATTTTTTCCTTTGCTTTTCCATCGATAGTGTTCAAAAAGGCTTCCATGTTCTATTACTTGTTGAAGATCGATAAGAGATTTCAATGCATTGAGATCGCTGCAAGCTCTGTAGCTGACATATTTTTACCAAAAATAACTCTAAGCCGTAAAACGCTATATGGGTACAGCTCTGATTAGTCGCTCAATAGAAACAATCGCATGAGTTCTGGCGGTATGAATTGTTGGGGATAATCAATTCAAAATTGTAAAAGAATTAGATCAATCAACAGTTTACTGCTCTTGTCTTTTGTTTGGCTATGATTATTAAAATGTCCACATTTTAAAGGAATGAGTGTAATTTTTGCCTGACATAATCTAAAGAACTAATGTAGAATATGCTTACATTTTAAATTGAACCCCCAACTGAAAATCAATTTCAATGGGATTTTTTAAAAAATCGTTTTGAGTTTTCAACTGTCTAATTCCGATTTTGCGTCCAGTATGGGAGACAGTTACGTAAACATCTAGAAAAAATATCTTAAAAACTGGACATACCTAATATTTTTGTAGGCTTAAGTGGTTTCCAATGTTTCAAAAAAAATTGAATTACATCTGCTGATTAGAGTTAGTACTTCATGGGAGAAATGTAAAATAAATATTCATATATCTTGAGAGATATAAAATAAATCAAAGTCAAATGCAGCCAGCTATGAGATCACTTAACTCTAGAATTAATGAAAACTTGAACCTTTCTTAAACACAGCGGAACTCTTCGATGATTAGAACTCCAAAGACCAATGTTTTTGCTAAGAGGATTTCTAAAAATCGGTTTAAATGTACTTTTAGTAACAAAAACAAGTTTTTTAAAAGCAGCTACTTCTTTCCCACATGATAACAAAGCAAACGACTTTTTAGGGAGTGGAATTCCGGTTAGACAACTCACACATGGTCATAGAACTGCACAGAGATAATCGGTAAATGTCTCTGAGTGCACTTCATGGGTTAGAAATACTATTGAAGCTGTATAATGGATGTTTCTAGAACATTTGTAGTGTAGGTGACACCAGTGTTACTGGTGTGCTTATTGATTAGATTGCCTGGGAGTTCAATTGAAGTAATGCTGATAAGAATGTATTCACTTTGATTTTAGATTTGACGTTTTAAAAATATGAATTTATGAGTTAATGTTACTGAATATGGATTGTGTTTATGAGTTTTTCAAGGTGTTTTTAGAGGTATAACTATCTGTCCTTAATTCCTTTCATTGACAAGTCTTTACTAATTTTATTGAAATTGTATGTGCATGAATATGTGAATATGTGCTTGTGTGTGTGTGTGTGTGTGTGTGTGTGTGTGTGTGTGTGTGTGTGTGTGCGTGCGTGCGAGCATACGTGTATGTGTGTGTGTTTGAACCAATGTGCTAGGTGGATACGTTCACAAATTAAGCGATCGTTCCAATTCCACTAATGCAGCCCATCGAGGATCATTTTGTCACTGGTACGTTCTCTCTAATTTGAAAGGCTTTCCACAAAATTAGGTTATCGATATTTGGTCATCAGTCGAGTGACCACTCATGGCTTAGATACTATGTTGACGGTCATTTGTTAACTCTTGCCCTACCATCGATACACCCACCAACTATTTATCTTTCTATTGTCTCAAACTGGTTTCCCCCACTTTGAAGGTCAGTATTATTTTCACAGTTGTACGTTTCATCACTGTCAATTAAATGAGTCAAAGCTTTGTTCAGAAGCTTGAGTGGACCGACAGGCACATTTGCCGTTCTGCTGTGAGATAACAAAAGCGAGGACGTATGCTTCAGGTTAGTATCTGCCTATAAAACTAGACAAGAATGAAGCCAATGGATTCATCTGTCTCTTTTAGTGGTTATTCCTTGTTGTGTCTTTTCCAAATTTCTTAATCGATTAAACTTTTGCGTCGGGAATGATTTACGTCTGTTGTAAAGACACATTCAAGAGACGTCAAAGGCAAGGAAGATATACTTAATAATACTTATACACACACACACATACACACACACATACATACATACATACGTATATATATATATATATGTATATATAAGTATATATATATACATATATATATACATATATATATATATATATATATATATATATATATATGTAAATATATATACATATAAAGAGAGAAATAGTCATGAATTCTTATGGCAAGGCAGCTTTTGTGATAAAACTATATAATTCGGTACACTTATTGTCATAGGCATTTTAAAAAATGCACATTGCATCATCATGGATTTTCAATATATCACCCATGGCAGTCATTTTTCATCTATTGATATAGTACTCAGTTAACTTTCTCAACCAATTTATATATAAATACATTTATTGCAGTAATTTACAATGGAGGTAATCTTAATTTCATTACTTATCCTATAGAATCTTAGACCTTAATTGCTAGGGTGATTGTCGGCTCAGTAATGTTTGTGATGGTGATAATGATAGCGATGGTGATTATGGTGGTGGTGATGATGGCGGTGATGATGATAATGATGAAATTTATAACATAACATACAAGAAACATTGCTTCTAGATATATGAAATACATTGTTGGAAATTGCGATTGGGATAATTCACGCAATCTATCGGAAAAAGTAACGATTGTGACTATGAAGGGTATGAAAGTTGTGATTGCATTAAAATGGCATGAACATGCCTGATATGGATGAGTTTGGTACAAAATTATTTATTCTAATGATGCAGAATTCAAATTAAAAACTTTAAAAATGTCAAAAAGCAACTTTATAACCAAAAATTCAAGATGGTGTTCAAATATGTGGTCTGATGTTGGCGTTTACGCTGGTACTGCATCCGGTCGGTAGAAGTGCTGATCGAAAATCTTGGGGGAGCACTGTCTGCCTTTCTAAGCCTGTCTACCAAAGGCAAACCTGTCCAGCTATGTTCCCTACAAATTCATGAGGAATTGTGTCTGACATATGCAGAAAAAAACTGTTTCTAGGTTGGATACACTTTTCCCCGATAGAGCCTACGCTTTGGTTGTTATTGTTATCTTTTTAGGCTTAGAATTGTGTCATGACCATCATCCTTGAAAATAGCAATTCAATTTCCAGTGACTCACATGTATCATCCAAATGAAAATCTATAAATAATGTGACTATAAATGAATTCAGCAACTATGACCTCAATATTATTATATCATAGCTTACGCAAAATATGATCTGAAAACAGCAGATAATTGCCGCTCTGAGCGACGGATTAAAAATCTATGATAGCTCGATCTTTCTGAAGGATTTTGGATATAAGTGTATCACATTAAACGCTTTTTCGCTAAGCCTAGCTATCTCACTATTAACCTGTCTTAACATACGGGGGATAAATGCCATATTCTTCCAGCTATTTTCTTCCTTCCTGTTTTATTCAGAGGTCTGTTGGGACATCGACATTCACAAACTGACAGGCCCCTTTAATTTGTTTTTGATGACTAAATCCTATCGGTCGACGGATGGAATATTTTGTTGGAATGTAAAGGTCTCGTAGAAACTTACTTTTTCTATTCCAAATGTTTCTCCTGGTTTATGCACGAAGTATTACTTTGCATGTTAAACTCTCTGTAAATTGAACAATTTCCTAAGGATAACATCTCCTTAGCGAGTTATATTAATTGAATGGCCGCAGCCATCAAAGATGGCAAGGATTTCCTTCCTTCTTTGCATATGCACGTTTTGTTTTTGTTTTTTGTTTTTTCGCCTGACAGTGGTCCAGTGCTCGTGATCATTCCATTTCGTCAGCAATACTCTACTGAAGTCCACCCAAAAATGTGTTTCTTTTCGTATCCAGAGCAAAAGATTTTTGGCAATTTCTAGGTACCATTATGTCAGTTTTGAAAAAAACTGCCAGATTCTCTAGAATGTACACGTTCTTTCATGCTTTTCTAATACACCACTTTTCATGTTTACCCGTGGAAACGCCAAGAATATCATAAATAAGATTTATTTTGACTTTATTGATTGTATTATTATTCGAATCCCATCGATGAAGCCTTAGATTATTAAAGAATAGATGATTTTATCGCAGGAAATTCACTTATTGAATGCCAATTGCTGATACAACTGTCACACTATAAGCCTCCCTTTGATTGCGTTACCGGTTCTCGGGATAT
The DNA here is from genome assembly GCA_963457665.1 of Thysanoteuthis rhombus. Lineage (NCBI taxonomy): Eukaryota > Metazoa > Mollusca > Cephalopoda > Oegopsida > Thysanoteuthidae > Thysanoteuthis > Thysanoteuthis major. The sequence goes on along the minus strand of OY735208.1, from coordinate 46,154,193 downwards.
TCAAAATAGCTGTCTCTTTTAGATATAGTCCACGTAAATACTCTCCAAATTAAGCCATTTAGACACTTCTAAAACGCTGTCCAAGGGTCACTTTTTGCCACTGGTAAGTCTTCTTTAATTGGGCAGAGGGCGTTCGTGTGTGGGGGGATATCAAGCAATCAATATCCCTACATGTGTCGAGTAACGAGTCCGGTAATCGTTGACTAACGGTAGGGATGCAATGTTGACGGTAGGTTGTTTACTTCAGGCCTTCCAACCATGCGCCAGGTCACCTTTTCTCTTCCTATCGCACACGCTGTTTACTCCACGTGAAAGATCGGTATAATTTTCACATTTGTATGTTTCATTACATTTGTCGATTACATGAGCCAATGCTTCGTTTCGTGGCTTACATATGCCGACGGACATATTTGGCGTACTGCCGTGTGATAGGATAAGCAAGAACCTTCGCTTCAGGTCAGTGTCTAGCTATAAAACTAGACAAGAATGAACCCAATGGACAGTTCTGTCTCTTTTACTGGTTATTTCTTCCGGTGACTCTTCCAAATTTCTTAATCGATTAAATTCTTGCGTCTGGAAAGATTTACGTCCACTGAAAAGACACATTCATGAGACTGGAAGAGTGAGAAGAAGATATGTAAATACTCTTAGATAAATAAATATACTGAGACATGTAAATATACTGTGTAATAAATTGTTAAACTCTCTTGACATACAGTGGATGAATGCCAAAATCTCTCGAGCTTTTGTCTTCCTTTCAGTTTTATTCTGTAGTCTGCTGGGAGATCGACATTCACTAACTGACACATCATCTTTTCTTTGTTCCTGCTGACCTGATTGGAGGGATCTCTTAGAATTCGAAAGCCCCATAGAGTGTCACTCCTCTACAGGACAGTTTCTGGTTTGCAGATAAAGTATTAGTCAGTATGTTTATATCACAACGGATTGACATTTCATACCTAAATCGTATTAGTTGAAATATTTTAGCTTCATAGATAAACCATTAGCAGTTATAAAGTTTTTTATTCGTATTTCTTTCATCTTATTTCGTTTGCTTTTAATTGTGATTCCTACATCATTAAGGGAGACTTGATTTCTTTTGTGAAAAAAATCTACATAACGTTTTCTTTGGGATTCTAATCAAATAAAACAGAAATATTTTTTGCTTTTCGATTGAAAAAAAATGTTTCCGAGAGTATCACAGTGTAAGGGGTTGTTGCACACAGCTGTTTTAGGTAGTGATTTGATCCAAGTGGGCTTTGTTCTTATGCAGTTTGACCGATGTTGAATAAGCGTTTCTCAGCAGCTGTTTTAACTATTTGCACTTGCTTTATGTACATCAAACTACCAATAATCATTTCCTTTCATTCAACAAACATTGATATTGTCAAGTGGTTAGAGTACGATCCCATGTTAATGCCAGGATTTTGAATGTTTGGCAGGAACGTCCTCAAATTTGAATATACTAAATCTTTCTCTATATATCATTTGACATTTAAGCAAAAATTGATTCCACGCTGTGCTCTCCCATATTTTTTCATTCACCGTCACCAAGACATTCGTGAACCTTGCTTACTGAATTTTAATAAAAAAAAAGGAGCATATAACATAATTTTAGACCAAAACTTTCAAGCCGCCAAAACCCTTTTTCCATCTGTGTACTAAGTGGCTAATTTTCAGGGATAGATAAAACCGATTATTTGCGCACATGCTTATCTGCTAGGCTGTAACATGAGGATGATGATGGTTGTGTATATTTGTGTAGATGCAACTATGGAAGAACCAAATCTTATTAAAAAGGAATATATATATTTACCAACAACTTTATGAGATTGTCTCCTTCTGAATAGTCCTTATCCCCTTCTGTCGATAACACCTTTCCAGCATTTTTTCCAGTTCTGGAATGCAATCAGGAAGTCGCTTTGAGAGATAGTGTGTGAGTCTTGGGGCGCATTTTAATATGACTTTTCTTTAAATCGACTACTTTTCCAGATTTGGGAACAAAAATGTTGACAAGGAATTAAATCTTTAGAATGTAACGGCAGGGTGATTAAAATTGTCTCGTGTTTTGCCAAACAAGTTGCTTATCTGGCAGTGTACGAGGTCCAAATTTCGAGGCCACACGATACATTGTCAGTTATTCTTTATAATCATATTGCATGCAATCTTACAGATTTTAACATTCAAGTATTTTTAGCCAGACAACAATTCCCATGGATCATAGCATGCCCCACTTCAACGTGATCAACTTCTATCAACATTAATAAAAAAAATTCTCCGCAATTTGAACACTCGTTACCACTCGTTAAATTCTGTACAGCTGAAATAATCCTGTTGTTCAGTTTCTAGTGTGCTGTTCCAAAAGTTATGTTTACTCATAGGTTCACATCATATATATATATATATATATATATATATATATATATATATATATATATATATGTATATATATATTAATCATTCAGTTTGAGAGAGACGAATTCGCTTTTCATGTTAACTGTAATGAAGAGGATATTTACAGTTTTTTTCAACCATCTGCTAAATCTCAATCAACATCATAATTCAAACCTCTAAAAGGTTCTATCTTACAAAGTAAAGAACTGCTGTAAATGCTCTTTGTAATCTTCCAGGGTATTGATTTGTTTTCCATGAGAATTCCATGAAGACCAAGATAAATGGCAATCCATTGGTGCAATATCTTCTAAAAATGGCGGATGTATAAGAACTTCCAAAACACGAGACTATTTATCTTTCCGATGTAATTTGAATAACATTTTATGATTATTGCCTTCAGTGTTTGATGTTCTTTGTTGAATCGAAGCCAAAACACTTGGGGTTAATTTCTTGTGCAGATAATTTCTACAACTTCTTTTACTTGAACCTAAACTGAAATGCACCAGTCATTTCGAATACATGAGATGAGGTTTCACTCAGTTCAAATCGATATGAACCAATGAAATCGGCGTAAATAGCTCATTGGTTATTCGATAAGATTGAGTTAAAATGTCAGGCCTCCATAAAATATGTCGCCTCCCTCCCTCTTTATCTATCTATCTATCTATCTATCTATCTATCTATATATATATATATATATATATATATATCTTGAAGTCTGTTTCATATTTGCTGATTGTGTTCTAATGATACACAAGGAAAGTTCAATATGATATCTTAACCTCGGTAGTTAACTGAGAATTAGAGTCCACGTGGATAATGTAAGATGCAGAAGGTACTATTTGTAGTGTGAGCGAATATTTTAGAGAATTTCCCAATTCGGCGAAATTCTCTCTGCAATCAGCAGCTAATTGAGCACACCCTAAACTGTATGATTAGCGTTGAAATATCCTTGCAGTTGACTTGCATTTTCCCAAAATGATGGTCTAAAAAAAATTGCAAGAATAAAGTCATGACATAAAACTTGCAAAGAACACTGAGCCTACACATACAGTGGGAATCTTGACTTCGTCAAACACTGTATCTGCTCCACTGGATGTAGTATTCTATTAGACGGACATTTTACCCCCTTTTTTCAAAGAAATGACATGAAGATACAAATACCGTATTTAACAGCATAAAATACCATCACGCCAAAAAATGCCAGAGGAATGTTTTTTCATATATTTCTGCCGAAAAAAGAGGGGGACTCTCTTACATGCCATCAATTATGGTACCACTCATCTAGTACATCAAGTCAGCCTAATATTGGGATAAACTAAAGTAAACCTGGTCTGGTGCAAGGCTGCGTCTCTGTGGCTCTCACTGATGATGGGAATCAAAGCAACATTAATTATCTGCATAAATATAACTCCTTTGTAGCTCAGAAACTTTTTTACCGTGCTCGAATCTTTCTCAATGTAACAATCATATCCGTGTAATATACGTTTTTCTTTGTCGTTATATGTTTTTTATGGATACAATAGTTCGGCATCGTGTCTTCCATCTTTCTTGAGCTGCCTTTTTTGGTTCGTAGTTTTGGTTCTCTACGCAATTGAAAATCTGTACTATTTTCTTCTTTTGCTATTTTCCCAGCAATTCGTTTGGTCATGTACATTGAACCAGAGTGTTAAATATATATGTATACACACACACATATATATATATATATATATATATATATATATATATATATATATATATATATATATATGTGTGTGTGTGTGTGTGTGTGTGTGTGTACGTATACATGTGTGTGTGTGTGTATATGTATACATGTGTGTGTGTGTGTCTCTGTGTGTGTGTCTCAGTGTGTGTCCGTGTGTGTGTGTCTGTGTGAGTATGAACAACAGAAAATAAGACAAACAGTAAAAGTATATGGATATTTGATTTTTAGATGAATCAATTAATATTCTTCAGGAAAGATTCCCATCTTCAGTAACACGTATGTATCTTTTAGTGCTTAAAAGCTCGGGTTTCCGTAGACAGCAAATTCAACATCAGGTGTTTCGCTTTGAAAGAAAAAAAAAGATTAAAAAATGAGGATTCTTCGGAGGTAATGGTATTGAGTCTGCGAAAGATTGTATATTTTGCCAGGAGTAGTAAGGGGATCATTTGTATTTTATTTGTTCAGCTGGTCAGAGCAGGATGGAATTCATGAGAATATGTTGTCATGAATATTGGGGAGCTGGGGAATGGTTCAGTGTTACACTTTTTATGAATTTGTTCGTATAGTAGTGATCAAGATTATAGGATATTGTAGAGAGGGTTGTTGTAGGGAATGAGAGTACATGTATATCATGAGATTCTAAGCCTGTATGAAAGTGTCGTCTTAGGTGAAGTTATAACGATAGTGACTTAGTAAGCATACAGTGATAAAGAGTAAGAGGATTATGACGCTAGATATCTGTGTGGTTAGGGTTGCTGAGTTTAGTATTGAGTCCATTCAGAGACAGTTTTAAGCTCATCAATCCTCATATCCTCAGATAGTACGAGGATTTATGTCTTGTCAAGAGGTGTAAATTTTCTCATCCTTTCAATGACGATGAATATCGCGTCTGTGCCAAAATTCGTTCGGGTGTGCCGAAGTGTATTTTTACAGGAGTAAGTTGAGGTGATTGGCTGATTTAATTCTGTGCCAATAATTCTCAAGTCTAATGTTGAACTGTCATTTATATATATATATGTATATATATATATATATATATATATATATATATATATATATATATATATATATATATATATATATATATATATATATATATATATATATAATGTGTACTTTAGAGAGTGAGACAGACTCGGGAGTGAAGTTTTTGGTGGTAAGGTTTATTAATCCTTATATGTCAATAGTCCATACATGTTTCGAGATTTCTCTCATCATCAGTGGTGCGTGTTGTGTGAGTGTGAATTAAAATGTACCATGTGGAACCAGAGTCCACTGTCAGCGGCTATGCATTGTGGGTAGGTTTTGTTGTCAGGGCTACAAGAGGCCTCATGCTGAATGAATATATATATATATATATATATATATATATATATATATATATATATATATATATATATCCACCAAAGACCATAGAGGATCCAGTGGACTTGTACTGCATTGCTCATTGGCCATTAATTGTATAAGCCAACTAATATATTCATCTACGATTGATAATGATCGTGCTTTTTGACTATCAATTTATGCTGATACGAAATTAATTAAGACTGTTGCAGGTATACTTCGAAAAATGCTGATGTCTCCTCCATCAAGTTCTATTCCGTAATGTAAGTTTACCTCAAGGCGAGAAAAGAAACTTATTAATTGATCAACCAATTTTCTTTTCTTTTTTTTCAATCGATCACTCCAAACAAGGCACGAGATGTCGGTCACTTGACATGACTAAACGGACTTATTTTTTTTCATTTCACAAACCTCCAAGATCGTTGCGTTTAATACATATATGACTGTTCGTCGAGCCATGAAAAACAAGGTTTCTATCGCGACTGACTGTATGCTTTTCGTAATGGATCGATTATGGATTCGGTAACATGTGCAAATGATTAGAGATCCTGAACATGTCTTGGCAACTGCTGCCTCCCATAGAATAAATGAAACACCAATCGTAAGGGTTTTTCTCAAAGGAAACTGGATTTAACATTTGGAAAGAAGAAAGAAAATATATGTATTAAAATAAATGAATGAGCAAAAACATGATGAAGCACTTCCATTGTCAGTTTTTCCACTCTCAATCGAAATCATGCATTAATAATTGCACATATACACTTGCACATTCAAGGATACATACTCATACATCACTATGCCTAATATAACTACCATATCATCACCGTATCCGCTCCGTCGCTCAACAAACGGCAACATCCTATCTTCAAATGGCGAATCATGTTTTTGGGGATGATGATAAAATTGAATTCACCCGTGTCTACCATTTTTTTTGTGAGCCGATATTTTCCTAGACGGGTTGCCTCGGAAAGATAGATAGACTAGTCTGTCCTTCTATTTTACTTATTTTGGAGGAGAATATACTTTTCCCATGGGTATTACTATCGACATAAATAGCTTTGGCTGGATTCTGAACTCAGCTCGCCGATTCAATGGTCTCCACTGATAATCGCTATATCAATCTCAATTCCAATACCCACAACTATGGTTGCAATTCAAGATTAGTCCGATACTCGCCAGTTATGTCAGCCCTTCAAATCAAAGGCATTGTAGAGTCCACAAAGGGTCAAGTTTGTAAGATCTAAGCGGTCCAATATAAACCATAAGGGAAAATATTTAAGCTTTAAATGCAAATACGTCAAAGTATACAAACACACGCACATGCACGCACTCACACACACGCATAGAAAACACACACACACACACACACACACATATATATATATATATATATATATATATATATATATATATATATATATATATATATATCATATTCTTTGTTTGTGTGTGCTTCTATTGATCAATAGTAAAGATATGAGTCCAAAATGTTTTATTTACATTTATTATTTTCGTGTTTCCAACTCATTTATGTTACGGGTACGTGCTCACTAAACTGACTATAAGTTTCTAGAGAACTTAATCAAGAGGATTTACTATCATTTATTATGTGTTTGTATTGCTCTAAGTCAGTATCAAAGGTTCGTCTAGTATACCATTTCAGACAGTCAAAACTTTTATCATATATATATATATATATATATATATGCTTATATCAATCATGGCTACTTTGAAGATAAGTAGGATACATAATAAATTGATGATTTGTTGCTTTGTAATTCGACAAACTTATTAAATCTAATATTCTGTCAAATAACCAAATCGACATAACTCTACAGCAAACATGTTCGAGCTACACGCGCAAACATACACACACGCACAAATACATACACACACTCACACTAAAGAATCTTACATACGTTTTAAATAAATACTGCTTTTATACAGACATGCCCAGACATATGCTCATATATATGTAGCTCTCTCTCTATCTCTTCATATCCATATATATATATATACATATATATATATATATAAGCGTGTGTGTGTTCATACATCTTTATATATATATATATATATATATATATATATATATATATATATATATATATATATACACATATATATACGCACACATCTCTCTTTCTCTGTATATATATGTACATCCATGTATATCTACATATATACATAAACACACCTACGTATGTATATACCTATATATGTATATACCCACACACACACACACACACACATATATACACATGCATCTCTTTTATTCTGTCTTTATATATATATATATATATATATATATATAGATAGATAGATAGATAGATAGATAGATAGATAGATAGATAGATAGATAGATGGATAGATAGTTACATCCTAATTGTAATATTTTCTATAAACTCTAATCGGATGGGCTTGTTTAACGTTTGTACTTGCGTGACTCTCTATATTGTGTGGGTGTATGTGTGTGTGTGTGTGTGTGTGTGTGTGTGTGTGTGTTTGTGTGTTCGTGTGTGTGTATGTTTGGGAATATTTGCGTGTAGATTCATAAACTGCTTCAATAAATACTCATACTACCTTTGATAACCTCGATCTGATCTATATCGATCGACATTACTGACCACAACGCAATAACATGATCTAGAAAAATAAACAAGCCTATTCCTCAAAACATACAAGTAAAAACATGGTGCAAACAATGCTCAATTAGCTTCCATTATAAAGATTCTAAGTGTCGTTTAAAAGGGCCGACTATTATCCGACATGACTGGTAGAGAGAGAAGCGAGTGTTCCACAGAAAGAAAAGAAAGGAGAAACAACAGTTGGATTTTATATATTACCTGTTTTCCCCTATTTTCTTTTTGGTTTTCTCTGTTTGGACTTCGAGGTCTTCGGTCTCAATAAATACCAGGAATAATTGAATGCGCATACTTCTTTTCCCTTCCTTATCTGTGGGCTATTTGTGTTTGCACAGTATGAAACAAGTGTTGGTTTTATAAGAACAGAACACTCTTCTTTCTTTGTTAATACATATATTTGCATATTTTTCGCCCACTATGACGACTACAGTCTCTGTTACAAGATATCATATACCTTCCTTAGCAACGACTAATATTACAATTATCACAACTACAAGGTTTCCAAATACACCATTTACAACTAGCACAATGACTACGCGGGTTTCATCAATAACAAACATTGACACGATTGCAAACTCATTATCCAACGAATTGTTGCCGATTCTCTAGGAATGTTAAAATCTTATTCTACATATACAACTCTATTCAGTTGCACTGAATGCTGGGACGACCCCGTTTACTATTTGACAAGTTTGAAGGGTTCTTTTTTTGAAGACTCTATAACTTTATTGACCTTTTAAGGTGTCCACAAGACCTTCACATGGAATTGAATCTTCGTTGCTCCAAGCTGTTTGTGAAGGTTCACTCGTGAGTCGGTAAGGTCAGCGCAAACGTGTTAGCGATTTAACTGACAGAGGTCGGCTCGATGGTGAAATTATGATTGAATGAAAATCCGTATGAAAATATTTGTAGTAGGTGAAGTCAGAAAAAATATAAGTTTGTGTCTGCTGAAAAGGTTTGGCGTGATTATGGGTTTTGGCTTTTTTTCTGAACTCATTTCTATGAATTTTGGAATATTTCTTCAAATAAAAGATCCAGAAAAAAGTCTTGGGTTCTGTGAAAACTGATTGGTCAGAATGTAAGAATTCTATACGACCCCTTGCCTGGTGAGGGTCATAGTGCGCAGAAGATGTTCGCTAAACAACTATCCAGAGGCCGTCATATAGTTGTTCCCTATTTAGTGAAAAATTCTAACAAAGCAATACTCTTCCTAAGAAAATATATATCAGCTTCGGCCCAAATTTTCTCTTGCAATATATCTTGGCAATGATCCTAAAATGTGCATGATACGGTTATTGAAGGGGGTTATTTCCAGGGTGGCATTTATGCACAGCGCTGACACCTATTTAGAGTATCAGTCATTATGCCGAGGACGTTGAGGGAACTGGGCAAATCAAACTCATAACAGTTGTAAGTTGGTGTGTGCGGGAGTTTTCAGCTATTATATCATAGTTGCTATACAAGTATTTACAAATGTTTACAGTGTAGTAGCTATCACAAATGTGCATCCAATGATGATTAACCTCACTGAACTTGGAGGTTCGCTTGATAACCTTTACTCTTCGACAAACGGGGTCATCCTGACACCCATACAATTTCCCTGTTGCCCGATACACAAAGAAAATGTTATTCCTAATTGCTTAAAAGAAGGAAAATCCTATCATGCTGCAGGAAACAACTTTGGATTACGGAATAAACAAAAATATATCATCTAAAAAGATTAAATGAGAATTAACGCTTTTCCTTTGGTTTTCAATATCCTTTCTACATGTCTAAGACTATCATAACTAGAGCACATAAACACTACGTTGTTCACTGGTTTCATTAAAAAAAATTATCGTTATTTAAAGAAAAAAAAAACTCTCGATTAAAATTGCCCTTTTAACTATCATCACCATCAACAGTCTTTTAAGATCTGTCGTTGGATATAGACCTTCCCCATGATTCGCTTCCCTTCTTTATCATGGATGTCTAGTTTTCTGCCAGCCTCATTTACGCTCCTAATCTCATGGGATCTAAGTTGTGATTCTAATAGATTTTCTGATGTTTCAGAGAGCTGGATATGTTGTGCTTTCCTCAGGTGAGGTTGAGCATAATTCATGCGTATGCTGCATACTCCTCAGTTTGCATTGGTTGCATATCCTATTTTTAAAACTAGCGGAATTGTCTTGTTTTCGATATTTGAGATTTTTCTGCTGAAGGCTTGTCAATTCAGAGTGATTTTTTGCCTGATTTCTTCATCTTTTGACGATTGAATGAAAATTTGTTGCTCTAGGTCGACGTAGTGGTCATTTTTCCTCTATTTCCACATCTTCGATTTGGATTGTCTTGTGTTTATCTCTGACGTGATTGTTTCAAATGACCTTTGTTTAGTTGAAGTTCATCTGTTGATCGACTTTCCTGCTCCCCTCATTTAGTTCCTCTGGCATTAGTTGGAGGTCGTGTAGGTTTCATGCAAAAAGGGCGATGTCGTCTGTAAATATGATGATGCTCAGATATTTGCCGCTTATTTTGGTTCTTTTATTTTCCAAGTGTTAGTTTCTGAAGATCATCGCGACACAGGCTAAGAGTTTGGGTGAGCTTTTATCACTTTGTCCTACCCCTTTTTGGAGCTGAAAATGTGTCTCCTTGGGAAATAACAGACACAAGATGCAGGGTGAGATTGAAAAGCATGACAGACGCTAGTACAATCACGATCGTCATGGAAGTGAAGGGAAAGGCCTTTGTCAAATTACATGATTATGATAGCTATTGACGATTAAGAGAATGAGGGCACATATGTGTATATATGCTCCTGAAATTTCTATAGCTATGGACAAGTATATTTATATATATATATTTGTGTTCCCAGACTTTAAAGTACAACATATATATATATATATATATATATATATATATATATATATATATATATATATATATGTACGTGTGTGTGTGTGTGTATGTGTGTGTGTGTGTGAGTGTGTGTACATGTGCGTGTATGGAAAAGAGAGGAAGATGTTCATTTCTTTGGGGTGTGTAAGTGCATTTGTGAATATTTCAAACTCAATTTCAAAAAATTTGAACAAGCAAATCATGTACAATAACATTGTTTTGTTCAATTGAATTGTTAAAATACTGTTGTTCCCATTACGGAATCAAATTCCAACTGAAGCTTGGTTTCCATTAGGACCTTTATTCAAGGCAACTGGTAAATAAGCTATACATGTGAAAGTATTGTAAACTGTATTATGAGATTTCCTTATTTCAGACATCAAAAATATTATGAATACATTTTACACAATATCTCATTATGAGAAACTTGTATTTTATGTTTTCATTAATTTTCAGGTAATACATTATGCAAATAGAAGAACAATGAAATTTGCAAAGGATTTAGCGTTTTTTAGATTAAACTGAGTTCATCGAAATCAGTTGAATTTTCTAGAAATTATCAAGTAATGGAGATCAAATGAAGAATCCAGACACAAATATTGATTTGATTTGAAAGCATAATTCTCAAGATTACACCGTAATCAAAATTTGAATCAAATTAACCAAGACAAAGATGAAATGTATAATTCAGACTTCAATAATCTTTTATGCTCGTCATTGTCTATGTCTTTTGTCTTACCGCCTCAACAAACTATTGCAGTTTCGGTTTAGCGTTGAAATCTAATTAATGTATCCTGGTCTTCCAGTAAGCAGCCATCTTTAGGAGACATTATCGGCAACATAAAATTACATGCATCAGACATATTAGCAATACGTCACAATTAGAAATATGGCGGATAGAGCGTGGGATATGCCCTAAAAATATTTTAATTTCTATTCATGGTAGAAGCTACGCCTATTTCCTTGAAATTATTTAAACTCCTTTATTATGGGAAGCTTTTTCCTATTGAAGATATGTTATAAGTATGAATACTAAAACACGATGTTTGTGTTTGACTACTTTATTTGGAGTGTAGAAAATATGGTGAATAAATGATTTTACAAAGTTTCGAACTGATAAAATTTGCATAATATTTTATGCATGCATCATTTGTTATTACGAATTTTTCTTTTTCATTATTATTCAAATAACAACTATGGCTCTTATCAATATGCAAAATAAACCGCTTTCTTTTCAACAAACAAAATTTGCCCTTATGTCAGTTTGTATATGTCCCTCTCTTTGTGTCTCTCTCAGTCTGCCTCTCTGTTCACCTCTCTCGTACATTCAGATTTATCGGCACTATGTTCGAATATATTCAGAACTGCCAGCAAGCTAGCCATCTTCGGAGGCTTTATTGGCAACATAGAGTGACAAGCATCGGACATATTCTGAACATATCACAATTATGTCATCATAGAATGTTCCGCCACGCAAGTTATGACTAAGAAATTGATGTATTGTCTTCGGGAAAATTAAACTTTTTGGTTCTGTCTAGGTAGCAGAAATACTTGGGAAAGTTCGGTAAACTTGACTGGAAAGTTCAGACTGACTCTTGCTTAAAAAGTTGCGTCATTGTTCATATAGGTTTATGAAACATTCGCAAAAGTTCCTTCCAAGGATTTTATATAAATTTGATTAACCATCATATCATTGTAAAGTAAGGCCTCGTCTGTAACAAAGCATATTCGGCAATTGATCATTCATCAGTTTTGTTTCTTTTTTATGTCTATTTTCTGGTGGCTCCTACGAGAACTTGTTGCTGGCTCAAAGCACAATTCTTCCCATTTGTCAGACATGCATGGAATCAGGTTTGGACAGCTTTACCGGCTCTGACTATCCTGCTATTCATCTAAGGCTGAGGATTTAAGTTAACGTAGGACGCATCGTCCGAAAATCGACCACGATCTGCTGACATTTCCATGTGAGGAACGACAACGCTACCGTCCAAAGAGATTAAGCTTTAAAAATTATTTTTACATTATACAAAACAGTCGTTGGACATACATATTGCCAAGGATTCGCTAGACGCTATATCATGGGCGTCGCAGAGCCAATACTTTGTCACACTATCTTCTATTTCGCCAGCCACAGTTTCGAATATAATCTATGAAGATACACGCCTTGAGTTGTGATGTCCAGCAACTGTCTGCTATTCTTGAAACATGACCCGCATACTCCAATGTGAGTTTTATTAATGGATTTGAAGACATTGTTTACCCCTGTTTTTTTTTTTTGTTTTTTTTGCTAATATGTTGTTTTGAAATCCCTCTATTTAATGTTGAGCATTATTCTCTCCTGTGTAAACTGCAGAGTTTTCAGTTTGAAAGTCAATCTTTGAGTTATTTTTTTTTATACTTCAGTTCCATAAGTGCCTCTAGGGGGGTGCATGGTTGCAAAACTCTTTTTCAAGACGAATGGGATTGTCTTGTTCTTTAAGGTGGAGGTTACTCTTCCCAAAGCTTGCTTTTCCAAAGAGATGACTTCTTTTGAGGATCTCACAGGGATCCGTTGTCCTAAGAAAATGTAGTGGTCTGCTTTTTTCAGGCTTGTGTTTTAGATTTGGATCCTTCTGTCTTTCTCTTCGGTATACTTGTACATAAAATTCGTACCATCAGAGTTCATGAACAGGCCGACTTTCAAGAACCATGCAATGTGCACACAAAAGTATCGTGCCCAAACATCATGCGGAGAGATTTACCGGTTGTTTACTTTTTCAGGTCAGCTTTTTCTATTTGAATCGTTGTGTCTCTGTCATTAACATGTTGGATGTACATGACATTTGTTTTACTGAAATAGACGTGAAGACCAACTTTCTAACTCTCTTTGTTCAGTTTGTTTAGCATTATTAAGAGATTGTGAAGGATTTTTCTTTCAAAAATGACGATAGAGTCAGCAAATCTATTGTTCCTCAGGTGATAGCCGACTATTCCGATTCCATTATTTACCCAGTCTCAGTTTTGGAAAGTCATCCAGGTAGGCTTCAAAGGGTTTGGGAGAGTTGATATCAATTTGTTCCCTTCTTTGAGTTAAAGGGGCTCAGTCTTTACTTAGCCCGGCAAATGACCTGCTGAGTTGGTATAAATGTTGCCAGACTAAAATTTACTAGGTATAAGCCCGGTTGTATGATAGCATCGATGACCTTGGGGTTTCCATCAAGTCTGAAGACTTTTCCAAATTCGACCAATACTACAAGTGGGTTGCATCTGTATCATGTCGTATTCTGATTTACTTGATTTGCTGAATTGAGATGGTCAATGGCTGGGCAGCTTCTTATGAATCAAGCTGGTTCTCGATGCTGGTTTTCATCTAGCGTTTTGATGATCAGGTTGGTGATCATTTTCGGTGAAAAGTTTCCAGATGTAGTTGAGTATGTCTATTGGCCTGCAGTTGTTTAGATCTTTCAGGTTTCTTTTCTTATGATTTCAGTTTTTTAATCTCCGAGAACTTCATTTTGTCTTAGGTATAAGTTGAATAAGATTGTTAGTTTGATGTTGGAGATTTTAAAAGCTTTTTAAGTAGGTCGGTGTTTATTCTATCTGGCCTGTTTTTTGATCGTTTGTTTCAATGACTCTCCACGTCCAATTGGAAATCTCTTAACTTTACTCGTAAATTTGTTGTCTTGTATCCCTTGCTTTGTGGGACAAATGTTATTATGAGACTCCTGGTGCATTCGACGATTCGATCTCTATCAGTTCTTTGGTCTCCATCTTCTTCGAACGCACTAGTAGTTGCTTTTTCCCCTGTACGGAGTGGGTCTTGAAGCATTTTGAAGCACTTTCATTTTTCGAAAATTTTTTGGATACCTGCTATTGTATATCATCTTTTATATTCTTTTTGTAGCTCCTGGATGGTTTCGTTGGAATCAGTTGCTTCAATATTTTATCTTGTTGTGTCTGGTTGCTTGGGATTTTTTGTGTTCTTTCAGGAGATTCTTGGTTCCATCTGTGACCTGTCTTTTACAGTTGCAAAAAAAAAAACACATGTCCAGCTAGGACTTTTTACATTTGGTTTCTGGTCATGAATTCAAGATCGGCATGAATCTATGGTACCCTGCAATATGTCTTTTCTTCAAGATAAAGACCCTTTTAAAGAGCCCTGCAAAAGATTACAAGTTTGAAACAGTGAGGCTCATTCGAACTCACTACGATAGCCACTAAACAACTATAGTTATACCAATCTACTAGACGACCTTACCAAGAACCGATCAAGGACAAAGTACCAAAAAACCTTTTTCATGACAATGGTGATATACAATGTAGAGCAAGTTTCAAAATATTATTTGGGAAATATTGCGTGTGTATGATTCATATCGAATTTCATATTTTCCTATTGACAATATTCTTTCAGATATGAGTTTTTACATTATCCGCATGACGAATTCAAATGAATATCTCATTCACAACAGTCCACTGATGCATGAATTTTTAATCAAAAATATTTGGTCAGTAATGTTCATCGCACGGTGACTCCTTATTGAACCAGTATACTTAATGTCTTGATCAATGATTTTCTTGAACGGATCGATTTTTCAAATAAAAGCTCCTTTACAAAATCATTTTTGCGTCATACATTTAAGTACTGTTTTGCCTTGAGACATATCGATTACAATCCCTTAAATAGAACGTACATCAGTCAACGATGCTACTTTGAAATCAACGATTGCAACTGTCTCCCAAAACTGTCAACATAGGTTTCTGTATTTTTCACGTTGATCCGACTGATTGCCTGGTTATATGCTGACTGCATCAATGAAGTTAGAAAACTAGAAACATACACTGTTTATTGTGTCTACAAAAACCGTTGTATTTTTTTTTCTTTTTTTCAATGTGACCCTCCGAATAAGTTTTAGTCTGTGTGTGTGTGTGTGTGTGTTGGGGGGGGTTGATAGGTCCACTTTGCAGCGTAGGTTCACATTGAATTGATCATTAGTTCATGCCTTTTTTTCTCCCAATTCAGACTATTTAGTAATCAAACAAAATGCGAGAGAAGGAACTTATTCATCCATCCTCCCAAAACTTTTCAGATTTTTAATTGACAATCAGCAACATTGTGTTGGTCAAGTGACAGTTTCTGCTGAGGTACTAACCAGACCTATTGCATTGATTTCAAAGAGAATCTTTGATTATAACGATATATCACAATGCATTTTATAGATATCCGCGGATGAATCATGATACTGTCTCGGAATGCGACAGATTTTCATGTCATTGATGGAGACGATCATACAGATCTGATTACTCTCTCGATAAAAAAAAAAATATGAGACCAATATCCTTTGGCAGCATGCTGTGTTAGGGTTGATCAATTGGATAAATTACAAAAAAAAGGTAATCTGAATAAGTTAGTGCTTTTGAGTTTCGCTTGACGGTGATCTCTAAATGTTCAACAAAGAAAATACACTTATCATAAATGCTGGTAAGAAACCAGCACTCCCTACCCTGAGGGAAGCTTCTTTTTTTTTTTTTTTGTTGAGGTGAAATCAATTTTTCCCGATACACAATACGGGAGTAAATTATCAATTTTCACCTCTCCGGCTTCATTGTGTGACCTGTACTCGCGGTAGCAGATAGATTAAAGGATATATAGTCAGCCAGCCAGTTAGGTGCACTCAAAAATGGAGGAAACTATGTCAAAAATTCTGATCAACAGTTTCTAACAATCACTGACAAACATATAGTATGCAGCAATATAGTCGACTGAAACTGAATGCGTCAGGCTTCCACCATCGTCTCCAAATTTCGGGATGGAACAGAAGAATAAGGGATGAATTTATTTGAAAATGGATGTTACTGACAACGAATGAATTCCATTCTAACCGGAACATTCCATTAACCATGGGCCTGTCACAGAGTCTCGTGAATGATGGTTAGGCCTTAACGTTTATTTATTGACACAAGGCTTTCAAATGCCAGGATTATATTCGCTTGACCTAATGCAGTACTTTGTGATAATGATCCACGAAACCAGCTCGCTAACTATTATCCAACAGCAAAGCTTTTGAGCTGGATATTACATTTCTGTGTGAAAGCCCGTGAGGAATTAAATAGCAATCCATGCTTGAGTCAATACTAACGTAAATTCGGTTTGAAGGGGAAATTAATGATTTTTTAAATTTAAAACTCCACTTGAAAAATATATATATATACGTATAAATTATATACCTATATATATATATGTGTGTAGAGAGAAAGAGGAAGGGTGATTTATATATATACACACACATATCCAGAGGGAGAGAGAGAGAGAGGGAGAGAGAGAGAGAAAGAGAGAGATATATTGATAGATAGATTATCGTTAATCTGACACATAGTTGAGTACAATGACAGTATCAGGAGACTGTTTGAAACGAATGACACTTTTTTCCAACATTTCGCTCATCACAACCTTATTCAGATAAATATGCTACAAGAAACCAGGCGTATTGCTGCTGCAGCTACTACTACTACTACTACTACTACTACTACTAATAATAATAATAATAATAATAATAATAATAATAATAATAATGATAATAATAATAATAATAATAATAATAATAATAATAATAATAATAATAACAACAACATGGACAACGGAATCAATCAATGGACCGATGACCCTGAAAGCTTATAACAATACACAACGTCTTACAGCCAACAGACAACACAGATTGGTTGTATTTGAAGAGGATAAAAGATGGTAGAGGACCCATCAGCAGAAGAAATTGTGTTCAAAAAGCCAAAACTCGACTAGAAAGGCAAATAGTGGACGCGGTATGAAAATCGCCCCAAACAAGGAAACGAACGATCAAAAAATAGCCAACGAAAGAGCAGCACGCCAAATAAAAGAAAAAAGATGTGAAAAGAAAGTAAATATATATACGGGGAATTCAAAAGACGGATAGAAAATATTGCAGAGAAGAGATCATAGACATGGCTACGCAAAGAGAACCTGAAGAGAGAAACAGAAAGGCTCATCAAGGCAGCCCAAAACAAATGTATCAGGACTAATTATATCAAAGTGAAAATCGACGGAAGCCAAACAATCAGCAAATACCGTCAATGTGGATAAGCAGTGAAGGTAGTCAACTTTGCCAGAATGAGTATAAAAACAGAAATGACAGGGCAGTAATAGAGTAAAGGAATGGATTCAACCATGTAGACGAGTAGTATCAGCACAAACCAGACACAACTCTGAAGATTGGAAGCCATAAATTATTTTGGGACTGACATCAAAACTGGCCATCCCATCTAAGCAAGAAGACCAAAGCTAGTTATCGTGGACAAAGGAGGTCGGTATGCCATCAATAGACGTGGCAATGCTAGCAGATCACAGAGTAAATCCATAAGACAGTGAAAAACTAAGGACCTGGCAAAAGAACCGAAGAAAGTGTGGAACATGAAAGTTGAAGCGGTACCAATAACAGTTGGTGCACTTGGAACCGTACCAGAGACACTGGAAACTAGATTCGGAGAATCATGGAAAAGGATGCGATTGAGACTATACAAACAATAACACTACGAGGGATTGCTCAAATAATGAGGAAATTAATGAAAATGTGATATTGTCCAGCTGTTAGCAATGGTTTTATAGTCAAGAAAAAGATGTGATGGAGGCAATACAAACTACAGAGCTGTTACTATAGATGACGACAATATGATCGTAAGATTACAGGCTGGGAGACGCTCACTGTCTCTCAAAATTCAGCGGCAATTATCAGGCAACTGGTGTGAAACTTTATCACTGCCATGGACTGCAGGAGTTTGATGAAGAGGGCTTGAAATTTGCTATCACTCTGTTACCAGCTTTGAGTATGACAATACAAATAAAAATAAAATGCCTGTACAGGCATATATAGGTCTACTGTATGAGTATATATATATTTATATAAATATGCAGTATACTACTTTGGACTACCTGTTGATACGCAGTGATTGTATGATTTGGCCTAGACAGTGTATATGAATTGAACAATCAAATAAAAAGGGTTCTTACAAAAATTGAACCTGCACAGTTTCAGTGGTGGCCATTGTGTTAACAAATAACTGCCATTCGCAATTTTTTACATGTTTACACTTTTCATTCACCGCTCATACGTGTTCTATTTGTCTCTGAATGCAGACAATTTTGCAATTAAGAAATGGAAATATCATTAATCTCACGTTAATACAGAGGTATGAACGGGGCATATTTATAGAATTTCGAAATAATTTAATGCTTTTATAATTATCTCGGTTTGATTTTATAGACATTTCTCTATCAATTATATATATATATATATATATGTATATATATATATATATATATATATATATATATATATATATATATATATATATATATATATATATATATACATATATATTAAAGAGGGAGATTGGGATATATAGAGAGATATATATCCAGGTTAATATGTATACTAACATGTACGCATGTACACACAGACAAACACTCATATATATATATATATATATATACATATATATATATATATGTATGTATATATATATATATATAAGAGTGTTTGTGTGTGTGTGTGTGTGTGTGTGCGCGTGTGTTTCAGGATCTTTGATCATTATGAGTGAACCGAGTTGTTCCCTAACCATGTCAATATATTCATGTTTGAAAAAAAAAAAAGATTGAGCTATTTAACAAGTCCTACATCACTTTAGTCAAAATACTTTTACAGATTTCAAAATCATTCTACAATTTTTTTCAACGTTTTTCAAAACATTTGTAAACATTCCTTTAGCAATCGATCAGTATCTGTATCCTCGCTGTCTACTGAGGCATGTTTGGCCTAGACGTTGAGTCTGTAACTCCAACGATAGTTGCTATGTATTTTCAACCATTTACATTTCCCAGCTCATGTAAACTCTTCTTCCAGATTACATGATGAAAGAAACTAATATCGTTCATCCGATAACATGTCTTTTGTTGCATTGCAAATTACTAAGCTTGATTTTGTCTGCCACAAGACTAAACAAGTTGATAAAAATCTTTCGTACTGAACTTCAAAGGCTCGTCTTTCCCCCCCAAAAGCTTCCAAAACCATTTTTTTACATATGTTAGAACTCACAGAGAGGAAATACACCATCACACTGTCTCACAAGCAGATCATTACTCATGTCATAATAATGTCACGCAAATGATTTTGGGAAGTGAATATCGTTCTTAATGCCATTTTATTAATGTAATAATAACAATCTTAGGACGAATACATAGCTTAAACGTTTTGGATACATAATAGGGCATGACTTATATCGATTCTGTAGCGGCCTTCTGATATTATCGACTATTCGATAATTTTACCAAGGACATCAAACCAGCTTTATTGATTTTGCATGGGACGGCTAATCTTACTCTGAGAGTATAATATGTTTAATGTGATAATTCAACTTTACATTATTGATGTTGTACGAAGTACATAACTACACGCTTGAAAGGTTTCTATATCGTATGGACATTATTGATCAATATATTTCATTTGCGTATATAATCTTATTATAATTCACCAACTCCGTCTATCTGTATGTGACAGGCTACTGCAAAAACCAATCAGCCTTACCCGATGAAATTTCCTGCGAGTATTCTGAAAATCTAAAAGTAAGTTTTTAAACAGTTGGATTTTGGATACCCCAACCCCTAAAAATAAAATACTATTTTCTTTTTAGAGTTTTTTTTTCTTTTTTTTTTCAGAATTCCATCTCACACTAACGTTGTTACTTTTGTTGTTGCCTTCCCATTCGCCAGCGGCTGATGATTGAAATTGATTATCACTCTTACAAAGGAGCTGATGTCAAGATTTCACTAAAACATTCACTCTCTCTCTAATAGTATCGGCTCTCCCTCCTCTATTAAAGATATGATTACGTAAACATCCTTCATATTTCATTGAAAAAGAAAAAGTTAGAGTAACGGCATTATTCACTACACACAGTGTTATAAGATCTCTGTCAATTTCGAAAGGTTAAATAAAACAATATCTTATTTCAATCTATCCCTCCCGTTCAATATTTTTTTCTGTCCAAAATATTAATAGCCAGTCAGCCGATTATAAATAACTGTATATAAACACATTCAACTCAAATATATTGTCTCTGTTTACTACCTGAAAAGCTAAAATAAAAAAGATGTAAATACATAAATTTGAATAATATTGTTATTGCTTTAAATAAATCAAACTGATAAAACATTTTTATTTGTTCGACGTTTTGAAACTTCACAATAAGGACCATCTTCTCTACATTGTTCCAAATATTGAAAAAGATGGCCTGTTAGTCTAATATTTAAAAAGGAAAAAAATTGTTCGAAAAACCAAATAGATAAAATTGCTTGGTGATATTCTAACATTTCTACCTAAATACATTATCAGTTTATAGTCCTATTATAGTTTACAATTTAAGTTGTACCAGAATAAAAGTATTCCTGTACATATAGAGAAGCAAGAAGTGGTGCACAAATAAAATATTAAAAAAAGAGAATTAATGGAAGTAAAATGAGGAAATATATGAATAAATCAACTTGTTGAAATGTTTTTATTTGGGGACAGTTATTGTAGACAAGATTGTTAAACCTTACAATCGTGACTGCCTTCTCTACATTGTGTAAATATCAAAATTGACGGTCGATTAGTCTAATAATTTTAAAATTTGAAAGAACTGTATAGAGAGAATAAATAAAATTGATTGTTGATTAGATACATCGAAAATAATATACACTGTTAAAAGAAAAATTGCATTTTATCCCGCTTATCTCTGAGATTGTCAGTTAGAGTAAATATTCCACTAGTTTTCATGAAATTAAGATGGAATTTATAGATGTACATTCGCCCCCACATTGAAAAAAAAAATTGACTATGATGGTTGAAAGATTGTAGATATGATTGCGCCAACAAACCAAAGGATGTAATCGACAGTCTTAAAGTTTGATGATACACAAGGACGTAAGGAGCTATGAAAACTGTGAAATATGAAAAGTTAATTCATACTTATTATAATTAGTGCATTTAAATACTGCAAAAATCAATCAAAACAATTCAGGTTAGTTGGTCAATAGAAACGCTCACGCTGGTAGCGTCTTTTGGCAGCATGCCGTGTCGCAATGATCGGTTTAAAAATCAAGGAATGGGTGATCAATCAATAAGTTACTACACTTGCCTTTTGTTAGATCACTTAAATGTTAAGAAAAAACAACTGGAAACGCTGATGAAGATCACCAAAGGGGGCAATTTAGCAAAGTTACATTTTATTTCGACCCCCTTAGCTTTTCTGGAGAGGGGGATTGAAAAAATAATAGAGAGTAAATGATCAAACTCATTGCTCCCAAGCTCCGGTTCCCAAGCATGATACGTACATACACAGCAAGCTAGCCAGGAACCTAAAGATTAAAGATAGCTCTATTGACGGATCGGGTTGACTGTTTCTATAAAGATCAGACGAATTTGACATTCTCATATTCATTCTTAACACCTTGTCATTTGCTTTTTATGTACAATATAAATTATTTGCATAAATGGAACTGAACCGAAACCATTACTCAAAAGCATTTGGATTTTCTCCAGATATTAGAATAGCATTTGAAACAATAGATGCAAGCAAAATTTGTAAAAACAAGGAATTGAACCGAGATTCTACATCCAATTACGAAGCAATTTGATTACTAGGACGTCGAATTATGAAGACAACAGCAGCTATCTCCAAAGACCGGGAACGGATTCAATAAAACAGGTTGAAATGAGGGAAATCAAGGGAAAATAACTCAGGAGAACATTGACGATTTCAGAGATAAACATTACCAAAAGAAATCCTTTAAAACTCATAGACTGTATCCATAGAAAGATAATCTATTTCTTTTCAGAACCGGAAAAATCTAATACTTAGGAACTGAGAAAATAATTTTTGTACATTCACCCTACATTCATAGATTGAATTTGATGGGATTGGAGCTTAGAAGATTATTGGAGACAGTATGTCCTCAACTGGCAAATGTCCATGGAGCTAAACGAGGGAGACTAAATAAAAGATGAACATGATAACCAGGAACTACGAAGGGCTCTCAGATATATCCCGGACAAGACGGGAAGAAAATATGGTATTTCGAAAAATCCTATTTGCTGAAATATGTTCTGCAATCCCATTAATAAATGCCGAACTTTGAAAGCCATAGCTCCAGACATCTTTGATTAATGCGATGACTGACATTTGGTGGATTATAGCCATCTAGCACCGACTCTAAACCAGCCTTGACACGGATGTGTTTGATCTGAGTAATGTTAGTTAAAATGTTCTGCGCACAATGCAGAAGATCTAGAGAACAAGGGTAAAAAGAATGAATCCTACTGCCAGACTGACTCGGTAGTTTGGGAAACAATGAGGAATATCATCAACTCTTGGATTTTCATCATCATCAGTCTCTCAACGTCCGTTATTTGCCATAGACCTTCCCCAGGATTCTCAACACTAATCTATCGTGGGCATCGTGGGGCCAATACTTTCGGAATTTGTCTAGCTCGTCTCTCCATCTAATAATGTTCCAGCCTTGTAGCGCACGTGATCTTTTGTGATCTATTGGGGGATTCATTGGTTGTATTCTCTTTTTTTAGGATAAATGGGATCTTGTTTTCGAAGGTTGAGCTTGCTCTGCCAAAAGCTTGCCATCCAAGGGTGTTTCATTCTCTTGATTCCTCCTTTTTTTGAGGGTGTCATTGGGATTCATCGTCCTAGTTTGATGTAGTGGTCTACTTTCTCCAGTTCTGTGTCCTTGATTTCGATATTAGTTCCCATCCTTGACGCAGTTGTTACTCATGATCTTTGTCTTGCTGAAGTTCATGTGTAGAGATTGGGTGAGCTGATATCACCTTGTCTTACCCATTTTTGAAACTGGATGGGATCCAAGTCTTTACGTAGCTTGATAATTGAGCTGCTTAGACTGTATATATGTTCCAGAATTTAAATATATACTGGATCTAAACCTTGTAGAGTATGGCCTCCATGATCTCAGGAATTTCTGCTGAGTCGAAGGCCTTTTCAAAGTCTATAAATTTTACAGCAAGTGGCAGCTTATTTTCAGCTGCTTTTTCTTCCAGCTGATTTATCGAGTGCAGGTGGTCTAAAGTCGACTAGCTTCTCCTATAATCAGCTTGCTGTTGGGGTTGGTTTTGATCTAGTGTTTTTTGCGTTTTGGTCGATGATGATATCTGTGAAAAGTTTGAACATGCATTTATGTAGGCTTATACATCTGTAGTTACTGAGATCTTTTGGGTTTCCTTGTTTACATAAAAGCATTATGATTGCGGTTGTCCAATCATCTGAGAATTTACTTTATTTTAAGCACAGATTGAGAAGATTGGCCTGTTCCCTTGTGATGATCGTACCTACTTTTCTGCGTAGATCGATTGTGATATTGTCTGGTCCAGGGGGGCTTTCTTTTCTTTGTCTGTTTGATGGCTTGTCTTACCTTCCAAGGGCCTGCTTTCTGGGAAATTCCCAAGCCGATTGCTTGCGTTTTGCGTATCCTGTTTATTATTTTGTAGTCCCAAGGGGCAATTATATTTTCAGAGGAAATGATCAGAGCAGTGTTGTGCAAAGGACACTTACCACAAGAAACAGATAGAGAAAACTGCAAAAATGTATCAGAAGGAACATTAATGAGTCCTTTATTTTAGAGTGAACTATTATAGAGGCAGTATCCATCATCTTACTTCCTTTATACTCTGGTATCCTGAAGATTTTACCACCTCAGCCTCAGACGATCCATCCAACATACCACCAGGAAGATTTTAATAATTAATCTTAATAATTAATCCATCTATAAATAAACGATTATTGATTCTCTGCTGTCTGCCATTTTGACTCATAGAGGTCTCATATAAGGGAGCTCCAATAGTTTGAGAAACCAATATTAAATTGTCACTGATAAACTTTGTAGATATATTGAAATTATTCCTGATTGCCTCGCTGGATATCTACCTGGCACAGGAATCAGTGGTTCCTGTCACCTGGTCGTTAAGACGTACTGGACACAGCTCTGATGGCATCGCCAGAGTTTACTCAGGTGTGCCTAATCTAGCTTGCTCATGAATCGTCAAGTTAAACCTGCTCTAATGTGCTTGCCAAACTAGTAGCAGAAGAGGAGCTACTTTAAGTTTACCAAGATCCCTATACTCGACTGTGCCAAACCTTCCTCTGGAAGGAGGCCAGTAGAGAACCCTACTACTATACTGAATGATTAGTTTGAAAAGGTGATGTTGTTTGAAAGATAATTTGTATGGAATGTGCATGCTACTATTGACTGTACTGATATATTAACCAAATTACCCTGACACATTAATACAACTGACCTAGCTGTTAACGAAACCAATTGTTCAGTACTCTTACAACCAACCATAGATTCCAAAGACGCTGTATCTCTTTTGTTATAGCTTGGAACAGATATCCTCTCGATAAACGAATTCGGAGAATTGTTTGACAAGGACAGTTTAATGAAAATCAACGAGGGAGATCATTCCAAAATATATCATGTTTATTAACATGCTGTACACTGATAACTGATAACATAGCCGTACACGATCCCCTTGATATTTTGGGGAGCAGATAGTCGTCATTCTCAGTTGTCATCACCACTGAGAGGATAATCTGCAGAGGGAACAATATTATTGCCACAAAGTTCGAGTACTTCACGTAACACTATTTCTATGCCTCCTCCAATTTTCCAGTGCAGCTACGTTGATTAAAACCTTGATCTGTCATCATACCGATACAAAACCATATCAGATTATCATAAGTAAAATAAGTAAAGAAGCGTTCCAGCACCACTTTACCAGCACTGCAGTTATTGGACTCCAGGAAGTTACCCAGTAAAGCGGTACTATGGCTTGAGGTACATGCTTTTATTGTTTTTCCAAATGTACAGTGATAAGATCGCAGAGTGCTCTATTAATAAACCAAAGAAAACAATCTGAGATTTTGTTCAAACTGCTTTATTTATTCAAAACAATAATTGATATTTTTTCGTGAAAGCCAGGATAGAATTAATCTAGAACGAATATTGATATTGTTAATCTTCCCCTTGTTTCGAAGATTCAATGAATGACACTCTTCCCATTTGGGTTGGTTGATTTGTATTTTTTTAGTTAATGATCAGCTCGCCCACACTGAGCCTACCATTTTCATGCTCGGTGCCTTTCCCCCAATAGTTACCCAGGCTGACAGAGAAGTTCTTAAATGGATGGCTTTACAGGACTGAAAGGCTCCATTACCAAACTATTTCACCCATGAAAGGTTGAAAGAGGATTCATGCGATTCTTTAGTGTAATAGAGCGAAATGAACACGAACTACCATAGCCAAAATTTGAACTCGGTTCGCCGATTCCATTTTCCGTGTCGTTTATAGGTTGGCCACTTTGTGCGTCTCGAATATTGATGCAGTGGCCAATTATCTGCCTTGACTCATAAATTGAATTCGAAGCGAACAGGAGTATAAATTGCACGTTTTTCAATTGATCAAATTAACGTCCGCCTAATTCGTCAGTAGCCACCCTGTGGCTTAAACTATTTCGGTGACTTTCACCCTCAAGTAGTTATTATAAAATCTTTCTCAATCAAGACCATTCTTCCCCTAAGATGTGCATGTCCATGCATTCACGGGTTGTGTTTTTTTTTTTTTTTCAAATAGCGCACAAAGGAATTTATTGTGCACAAGAATATTTCGAGGTCTGAAGATAGCTTATATAGCTTTTATTAAAAAAATAGTAATCTATTATGTTGAAGTAAAAAAAATTGCTCAGTGTTCGATCTTTGGGCGTAAGGGGTTCTAAAGAAAAGAGGGGGGACACTGCTCACGACTAAATGCTCATATGATTTCATTTGTTTTTGTTTCTTTCAAATATGATCTTAATTCATTTCGAACTTTGAGCATAAAGCATACATTACTAATTCCCCAAGTGTTCCTTCATTCAAATTCCTAGGACATCTTAGAGATATGTAATGTAAACTAGGAGTGACAGAAAAATTAACAGAGAAACATTATTCAATCTTTTTTAGTATGCATAAATTCAGGTAACAACAGTTTCAGAGTTTAGAATTAGATTTTCAGAAATAATGTTCTTTCATCGTACATGTTTATCACAAAAACTACTTTCTTTAAGAACAAAAACATATATAACTAACCGAGAGAATTAATTCTTCATCCATCCCAATGCATTCACCATTGATTTATCCCTGTAAATCTTCTCACTACAACCCCGCTACCAAATAATTTTATTCACCCTGAATTATTCATTAAAAGACACAGAATGATGAAAAAAAAAAAACAAAAACGGACAATTGCGATCGTTAGGACTACATTTTCATCACAACAGAGACTTGGTTTATCTCTCGTCCTTCCTAACTTATTTATTGCCTCGTGGGCAGCTCTCATAGATGAAAACCACATTATCCTTTTTTCACCTAATGTTCGAATTGACTTTATAACCAAGCATTAATATTGCAATTTATCTTTATTCTAATAAGCAACAATAATTACTTGACTTTTTATCTCCCCTCAAACTTTTTATTCGTTTTATCAAGGTTCAGCCATTTTTTATTATTGTTTGCACAATTATCTGTTAATTCCCTATCTTCATATACAATAACTAACTCTTTAAAGGCAATTCATTAATATTGTTTGATGACTTAAACAATAGAAGCTTCAGTATGTTGCAATAATTACGTGTATCATAGCACTAATGTTTTTTTACCGATACCTTAAAGTCAATGATATACCCGTTATCGGAGTGTTTCTCCTCATCAATCGGTGACCATAATATCTTATAACACAGAAAGCGAGCAAAAAGAGGGGAGAGGGTGCTGCAAACACATAGACCCAGTATAGATTGCTGCTGTTAAAGTTTGCTGTTGTTTGGTTGTAGAACTACCACTGGTACTTATGCCACAGTTCATTTTTTTTTGTCCATTTCTGTTGCCTTTTAGATTTAGAGATATCAATAGACATTCAATATGAAGACGTACAAAATTGACAGGATATAAATATTATTCGATTCATATGTTGTCTTGTTATTAATAAATAAAGTCATACTAAGATATATATTTGCATATGCTTCGGTAAATAATCCTATCATTTTTGACAAGTACTATACTTGTCAACCTATAATCATAGTCCTTTTTATTTTTAAATCCATTGAGTGTTATGCTTGAATGTAGCAGACATTTCGAGTACTAAATTTAATTCAAAAATATCGATTGCTTAACGTTGTTTTCGCAATACTTTTTCAGTGAAAGTACGATTCAAATATTGATTTTGACGTATAACTGGTTTTATACCAACACAATTTACAAAACCATGATAGCAGTGTCAGTAGTTACTATGTTCAGTATGCTTCCAGTCCATTGGAACGGAAGATTGAATTGAATTTGGTTAATGTCTTTTTCTTCCTTATTCCTAGCCGTCTCATGTTGCTTAGAGAAGAAACGGACTCCTACGAGAACGTAGGATAAATTCCTGAAAAGAAATTAAAACTGATATAAAACAAAGAAATGGGATATTCATCAGGATTTTGTCAATATTTCACTGCTTGATTCGAGTCCCGTAATTCAGCAGAAAATCGAAAACCCCTTAAACAATACTTGAAGATCTTGAACATTTCCCGATAAAATGAATTTTTTTATTCAAATCTAGGGTGGACGGATTTCCGACCTAATGATAGTCATTTCAATTCTCGTATCGCTCTTTGAATAAGTCATTCGTTTCGAACATGCTATGTAATAACGTGTAAAACTTTTCTTATCATTCGAACACAATAACCTATTTTGTCATTTTAACAACTTCTCATCTCTCTGGTAAGTCATTTTAACTCAGTTATTGTTTTGTTAGTCTTCATCTAAAACCTGTCATGTTCAGTTCGTAACTTTCGGAATGTTTACAGAGATGAGCTATTTTGATATATTTTTAACGGTCTTAAATCTTGTAACATAGATAAATCCCTTTCTATTGACACTTTGATGTGAGGCGAAATCAGGAACTCTGCCGGGGAGAACCAAGAGTAAAATAAAACTGCTATAAAATTATTTAATTTACTGGCATATAAAACGCACGTCCAAATAAGAACAATAAACCTCATATAGTTTAATGAACCACAGGATCCGTCTACTATAGGCCGAAAAGGTCGTGTATGGGTTAAAGGTATGCAGGACATGATGGACCTCGTAAACCATGCGTCGTATGGGCTAGGATATACAGTGGTTAATTTCCAAGATTTCGAAATACTATAGCCTGAAGCTTTTGTATTATACTACCAAATCTGTGCTGAATAACTGAATGAAGATAGTTAATGGTCGAGTAAAATGTTTCTATAGCCTGCCTCTCTCTGTGGTTGATGATCGTTTAGTGTTTTGGTGATTTGGTTGGTGATCCCAAAACAGATGTATGTTGAGGGTAAAAACAAAGCTCAATGAAATCTCCATAGGCAGAAAAAATTCAAACAAAGAACACCTTAGGTTGTGAGCTTTTGACAGCGCAACATCGTCTTTCTAGAGAAAGAAGAACTTTCAAGTTCTGAGAAGGATTGTTCACAAAATGGGTCAAGCTCAATATCACATTGAGAGATCATAGAACGATGCAGTATTTAGAGAAAAGGGGGAGTCAGGAATATAATGAAATCCGTCGGGAAATTAAAATGTCTATGAGCTAGCCATGTTGCAAGAATGGTGGACAGTTGCCAGACATCGGGACTAAAAGAGAAAAAAAGGACTCCAGGAGAACACATGGGGAATATTGTTTGGCAGAAAAATAAGATGGTGTAACGTTTTGGACGGATTTAGAAGGTACTGGCAACGCAACACCTGCAATTAGAAAGTTTTGAAATTTTGTAAAAAGGTGTATGTCCAATGACGGACGCTGGAAAGCGGACTATGATGAGGATGATAGATTTAATCCGTGTAACCAAACCTAAAGATTGACCCCAAAACTGAGAAATATGCAATGTGCACGGGAGAAAATCATATCTAGCACCATACGTAGTGATCACGAGATAGTACGGTGTGTTACAGGAAAATCAAGAGTCAAAAATATCATAAAATCCGTTAAAAAGACTCATATTGCAATAGGCTGATCATGTAGCAAGTATACAGGACAGCTGTATTGATACCATAACTCACCACGGTCTCACAGTTTATACGCGAAACTGTTACCATAAATAAGATGACAAGACGAACTATCCAAGTTCAAAAAGCACTGGTTCCATGACGCGCATGATAGAGAGGTGTAGTAAATCTTACAGAAGGTGCCATGACGGATATTTGATGTCAAGGAGGCGAAAACTCCCTAGGCACAAACCAAATTGAGGGGTGGTGATTACATTGCACGTTTATGTTGAATCTCATAGTTTGTATCTCTTACTTTGTATTCTGCAGCATTTACACTTGTTTGTTCGTTATTGTTTTTTTGTGTTGTTTCCAATTCAATTCAATTCAAACTGTTTAATGATCTTACAAAAGGTATGAGAAGCTTTTTCATTGACTCTCTTCTGTAGTTTTTTCTTTTTGTTCACCTCCTAACATCATGAAGCATGCTGCCAGAAAATGTTGATCATGTAAATGGTTAGAAGAAGTTTCTCTTATATTTAACTTACGCATAAACTCATTAAAGGTTAGTATTATGGCCACATCACGAATAGAACATCTCTCTCTTCGAACATTTTTAAATTCGTTCCCAAATTTTTTTTTCTTCAAAACCCAAAGTCAATTGAGTATACATACCAAATTTGATTGGGCTGCACCCATGTTTATACGATTTTCACAGCTATACACACAGACTGGCAAACAGCTCTCCCTTTTTTATATATATGTATATTCAACAGAGACTTCTGTTATGAATTCATTTTTTAGAAAATATGATTGCTCTGTGTTACTTTCCATTCAAGTTCAATTTTTCTCCCTGAAAAGCATTTTATAACCTTTTTCATTGTCACGTTTTCCCTTTTTTGTATTCTAAGCAAAGGGCTTGTGATTGTTTTTTCTGTTAAATTCTGTTGACTTCACATCTTATTGAGCATTTTATTTTCATTCACTCGATTGAGAACTATAGTTCACGTTTTTCTTACTTTTTGTTAATCTGTGAAATCTGTTTTAATAGACACTGTCAACCAAAACTGTCAACATCAGCGTAGACAATATCAAGATTAGTCTCTTCAGTTTATATATGCATCTAGCTAACTGTCTCGTTTAAGGTTACAGGTGCGCTTCATACATCGGAAAATTGAATTTTTTACTCATTTTTCTGACTAGTAAAAACTCTTTTTCCTTCTTATAACATCCCCCTAAAAACATCTGCATTGGACTTTCATAGTGATCACGATACAAAAAAGGCTAGGTATGTGATTTTATCATTTATATCCCTTTTTCCCCCTTTTATTGAATTTGTCATCCCCCAGCGCAGTGACGTTGGTCAAATGACAATTTTGATTAAAGTAGGCAACAAGACCTATTCCTTTAACTGCATTATCGATTGTTTGATTGATTTGATCGTATTTAATTTGCTTCGATTTTGTTTTGATTTTTCCCAGTGAAATTTTCATTAATTATTTCTGCTTCATTTCTGACGTTTTCTTTTTTTTTTTTCATTTCTTAAAATCTTTTTTTATCTCCTTGTCTTTACAAACTTCTGCTTTTCACATCATAAATACTTCTAAACATTATTTTACACTAACCTAACACGTGAGCATTCAAATGGTGTTGATGAACAAAAAATACTGAATCCTTCAGTGAGCGTACGTATGTATGTGTGTTCTTATGTGTGTTTTTGTGTGCACGTGTGCCGAGATAACTCGACAACTGACCATCGTACAGTGTTGATATTCGCCCTATATGTTCGTCCGTGCACTGAACATTGCAGTGTCAGGTTCGAAGTTCATTTGTGTCGGTAGTTTTTTGATATACCATTGTGCTCGAGTCACAAAAAAAAATCAATACTGAAATGAGCACATATTCTGGAACTGTGAAACATGACACTGGTAAGACACAGTGTGATTATCTAATAATCCCGAACAAAATTAAGGGAAAGAAAGAAAAGGGAATATGTGTTTTTTATCTGCCGTTTTTTCTATTGAAGGAGATGAAATAAAATTATTGTTAGGTGATGTTACAGGATTTAAAAATATATTCTGATTGTTTTCACGATAAAGGACTTAATGAATTTCAGGGGAAGAAGGAAATCGTCTCAAAAATTCAAATTTAAACCCCTTAAAGATGTTCATAAAACTAGATGCACCTCAATCATTATATATATATATATATATATATATATATATATATATATATATATATATATATATATATATATATATATAATTCAATCAAATTATATAATTTTTTAAAGAATTCGTTGCCACGGGAAAGATGCTGAAGTTACACCGATCCTCGATCGCTCAATTGAATCACCCTTACGGCAAATACGTATAGAAAAGCACCTATTACTATCACTGTACCACGTATAAAAGTAATTAGCTTACAAAAAAGAGTGTAGAAATCGTAACAATTTACTTTGATTGTGGAAAATTAGCAGTCATGTCATCAATTTCGTTAAGGCAACTTTCCAGTATCAACAAATATATGAAAATTATTTTTCGAGTTTCCATTATATTTGTGATCATGTGTTAACGACCGACTGATTTTGACATCAGCAACTATCTGATGAAAATATACATCGACATAATTAACGGCTTCAACTGTACACATAATTCACATATATATATATATATATATATATATATATATATATATATATATATATATATATATATATATACATATGTGTGTGTGTGTGTATGTGTGGTCGCGTACGAACACGGCTGCAGAAGATTATGCAATGCTGATATGCAAAGCTATCAATGATATAAATGAATTATCCAGGGGAGAGACAGGTCGCTTCCACGTACCCATAGAATATTAGTTTATTTCTTTTTAATGGAGAAGGACATACATCTTGGTAAAAATTATGCCGGCTCAGTGCGCATGCCAACTGACCCGAATAAACATTCTTCGCTACATAAATGCTATCGATTTTCTGCGTGCTAATAATCAATAAGTCTCTACCAATAGCTTCTACGAGCCTGACTCATCGGCGAATCTATTTTATTCTACCACAAGGCTTTTGTAGAGCAAAGCGACAAACCCAATTTCGTCAGATTAAATCGCCAAATTTTTCCTGAGTCATGAAGGTCGTCAAAAGATGTTCATTTCTCTCTGCTATAATATTGGAAGGAAACGTTTGAAGAAAACGATGAATGTGAAAAAAAAGGGGGGCACTTGACGATGACGACGACGACGACGATGATGATGATGATGATGAAAAACGGGGGGGGGACAGGGGTTAGTATGATAAAAAAGGGCGCAGGAGGAGAGAGAGCTAAAGGTAGAGAAGACACAGGTGGGGAAGAAGAAGAAGAAGAAGAAGAAGAAGAAGAAGAAGAATATTGTTCACAGATAACGTGTGGAACTAAATACCCGTGATGGCGTCTTTACGATTCCTTAATGTAAAGCTCGAAATATTTGACACTCCAACTCATGTTAAAGATAAGAAAGCTTTTTCACAAATAGGAATTCATTCATAAAATTGGTTTCCTGAAACAGAAGCTGATGATCCAGAGAATGATTCACAGAATAATCTAATGAAGACGATGTGCCTATCAAACAGTGATTCCCAACTTATTAGTGTCTTTCACAGTAGTTGTTTACAGCGATTCCAATACTTACTGACTCCCAATTGAGAAAGACTCGTCTGAGCCCAGTAATTAAATAGGATACTAATCGTAATGCTATGTTCAGCTAGCTTGTCTCACTATTGTACTTTTGTATCAGACTTGTCTCATTAAGACAAACGCTGCAATGTAAATAACTGACAAATTGAGTACAATAGGAATACGGGTAACAAGCTTTACTTTACGACAGTTGCTAGTGTTGAGAGTTCAATTCGTAAACGTTGACCAAAGTTCATTTAGTTTTGCTAAACTAAACTTATTTTTGAGAGAATCAGAGAACGGCGTCATTTTCTAAGCTCTAAGGAAAAATCTGATTATAATGGATGCAATCAAATTCTTCTTATTTTTTTATTTATCGAATATGTATTTGTAATAAAACAATAAAAGGAAACAAACGCCACTTCAAATCTCAAAAAAAGAGGACTTTTAACAAATGTTTCAAAAAAGCTCACCTGTATCGGACAAGTTGAAGATTGAACCGAATAAGTTCTGCGTTGTCAATGACTTTAAAAACAGGGTTGTCATACTAAAATCACTCAACATCTTCAAAAACGCCACAGATCAGCGTGGCAGGGTGAGGCAAATCATCCAAATGTCTTATACTAACTACAGCAGACGTTATCAATGACCCTTATCCCAAAACGCGCGTTGGGGTCACAGGATCAAAATGCCGAGCTTAATGAATACATACGATATTTGCTTTAAAAATAATGTTATCAAGTAATAGTTTCCGATTATTTCTACTGTGATGAGTCCAACATTAACTTTGTTTTCATGCAATAGTGATTGTATGTTTCATTAATCTAAGCCCAGTGAAGAATTTACGACGCCCTAAAGTTGTGTTTCGTCTACTAGTAATGCAAGCAATTCACTACTGTAATGTGTTTGATCATAACAGTCTACTGCACAATTGTGTCCACTGTGTCAGACATATCTTAGTAGTCAATCTTAGTGTGACCCCCCCGGAGGAGTTAACTTTTGCAGATCATCATGTTGTGACAGTTTTCTGTCCTGTGCTGATGAATTATCGAGTTGGACATTGCCTTCGTACAGTATCCAGGAATTATTTACTCGTCCTGAATGGATATAGGAATCTGCCCTGCAGAGATTTAATCTCTGACATTGTAGTTCCTGCTGGAACATTTCTTATATCATCCGGAATGGAATCAAACAATCACAATACCCGCGACCAATAGCTGCTATTAAGTGAGGTTTGGGCATATATATAATAGATTTTGTAGTAAT
Source organism: Thysanoteuthis rhombus (assembly GCA_963457665.1). NCBI lineage: Eukaryota > Metazoa > Mollusca > Cephalopoda > Oegopsida > Thysanoteuthidae > Thysanoteuthis > Thysanoteuthis major. The sequence continues at coordinate 46,119,208 of OY735208.1, read as the reverse complement.
TATTCATGCCCACGAACATTCTGAGAGTCATCCCTTTTATATCCCTCAAGAATTTATATAAATTAATACTTAAGAAAGCCGAACACAGAAAACATGAAAGAATCAACGATTAATCTACATGGTCTAAATAGATGGAAATGTTGTAATAAAGTGAAATGTTTTGTAGTTTCTATCTTCGTTCACTTCATTGCTTTGAAGTAACAGTTCATACTAATTTACGGGAGAATGAATCACTATTAGCATAAAATCACTCAGCATGTTTATTTCTATCTCCTGCATGCAAAGAGATCGGTGACGGGGAGAGTCAAAGAAATTATGATTTTTAGAGTCAACAATAATTGAAGAACATGCAGATGTTATATGGAGACTTACTCGTCATCATATATTTATGCGGCAATAAAACCATTTATGCAATTTTGTAATGAATAGCCGAAAACTACCCTATAAAAGTAACATGGCTAATTCCCGCAGAAGGTCTAAATGAAGCTTCCTCTCATAGTCTTGCAAAAATTTGAAGCCAAATGTGACATTACAACGTGTCTCATTAAATAAAGCCTTCAAAACACTTGCCATTACATTGAGAGTTTACAGAAAAACAATGTTCATTAAAACTGATTAAGACAGAATAATAAAATTACATATATTGGCAGTGTTAGGATTGGGATGGAACTGTTTACGGACATTTTTTTCGAAGTCAGTGACGTGCTTTAGTGAAAAGGAAATTCATTCGATATTAATGACAACAGAAAAACAACTACATAACTTAAAAGGGGAGCTCCTTATTCATATATCCTTTCATCTTTTCCAATATCTTTTCATCTACTTCCATCAGAAAAATTCTCTTAAATAATTTTTTTTTTATGGCTACTTTTTCCGTTCTTCTCAATTTCAAATCCAGAGTAAGACGTATTCTTTATATCACCTCAACATTTTTTCCTTACTATCGAAAGGAAAACAGTTTCAGTAAAAAGTGCAACAACAAGCAGCCAATAAATAGAGATAAAGGTGTAAAGTATCCATAAGAATTTTAAATAATATCAAATTGTATCCCTAGAAAGAAACCGTGCTTTTTTCTAATGGTTGAATCTTTTAGATTGTGCCTACGATCAACAACTGCCTTGATGAATAATGAATAAGGATAAAAAAAGTGAACTCTATTCAATTGCATTACATTATTAAAATCAATTTTGAGAAGCATTCCTAAATCAGATTAAAGGACGAATACTGAATAGGAAATGTACAGAAATTTAACAACTGAACTATATCGATAAAAAGAATGAAAATGTTACCTGATTTTCAAACATTAAAAGTTATCATTTAGCTTTTATTAGATGAATCATTTTCGACGATTAATTTTTCATAGCCATTTTCTTTCATCTGAATTTTTTGCCGTTTTCATAAAAATGTTCCAAAAAACAAAGCAGAGGAAAAATTGTAGTCGAAAGTTGATGATAATGGTTGTCTTAAATTTATTGATTTTTCTTTACTATCGATGATTATTCGAATGATTTTAAAATACTCTTAAAGCGAGAACATTTAAAAATCATACAATTAATTCTTCCTTTTGATTTCTGCTATATGATATGATGGCTAGCAGAGCATTCAGTACATATCCTGCAGATACACGAGTCTGCTCAATTCTGTCAACATTTCCTGAATTGCGGGGAAAAAATAATCAAAAAATAGTATAATGAGGAAAAAACGCTGTCACAAAAAATTCGGAAAAACACAAGCAGTCCAATATGAGGTCAGTTAGTGCTTTATTTTTTTTCGTTTTATATTTAATGGCGTTGATATGAGGCGATAATAGACGATGATAACAGAAGATCTCCTTTGGCTTTTCTGTACAAATCATGGTTTCTTTTTTGACTACTTCCTTCCTCTCGATTTGTGATTGGTTGTCAGAGGTGATAATAGAAGAGACGATACATTTTTTGTTGAGGGAATCGTAATGGAAACAGGTCCAGTTTGTTATTTAATAGAACAGTCGTGTAACCAACATCTTTTGGCAGCTTGCATTATTAGGGGTGATCAATTGAAAAATTGGAAAAAATGGTGATTACTGAATGAATCATTTATCTTTTATAACACTAAAAAGTATAAATTTTCAAAGAAAAACATGAACACTGCCGGACACAAAGTATTGGACCAATTCAGCATAAAACAACATTTTGGATTGACCCTCGAAATTTGGAGAGTAATTCGAAAAAAAAAAAGTAAGTTTTTTTCTTGACATAATGCTCAGAATATGTTTTAAATTTTAGTTCCAATGATTTGCCGTTTACGCAAAGTGCATACATGGATAAGTCACCAGCAGGTTAACCAGACCCACCTAAAAACTCACAGAAATCCATATCGACAGTTTTAGTTCACAGTTTCTAAGAACCGTTCTGTTGTAGATGGGGAAGATTATTATATATACATCAGCTCCATGATGGCAGTGGAAAAGCAATCATTCCTCGATATCAGAGTAATACGAATATCATTTTTACATCTCAGATTCTATTGTAGTGGCTTGAATCGGTATAATACGTAATCGCAAAATTTATGTTTTCCTCTATAGATATTCCCTGTCTTACGCCCACCTTCATCCTTGTTCCCCCTGCACTCTTGCCTTCGGTACTAAAAACCATACAACCTATCAGGACTCTAACATACCATACTTACCATTCTTGTGTATAGGAAAGCTCAAAAATTTGTCTCGAATAAATCATTAGTGATTACAGCGAACAATGATTTGGAATCATACATAGTTCGAATGAAAAATCTATATTATAAAAATCCTAATTGTAAAAAGATCCCCAGTAGGAAATAATTGAAGTAGAGTGAGATATTTCATTTTGGTCTTATTAAATGTAAACAGACTATTGGATGAGTCAAAACCAACCTTCCCTTGGTAGAGTCTCTAAACAAACCTACGTTCTGTATTTAATTGGAATATGTAATTAATTATACAGAAAAGAGGGGCAACGGCAACAACAACGACAACGACGACAACAACAAACACACATAGCAAATGATTGTTGTTTTGTTTAGTTTTTCCCCCACTAGAGACAAAACATAAAATGGTTATCTTATTATTGAACAATAAGAATTATTGATTTTTTTTCTCTTTCTGCCAAAAGTTATTCGTTTGCTTTTCAAATATTCTTTGTTCTTTTGATTTTGGCTTCGAGATATGAAGACTATCAGAGCATTTAGTACACACCCTGCTGGAAAAAAATTTAGTCCGGGTTATTCTGTCAATATTTTTATAATCGTGAAAGAGAGAAATTTCGAAAAATGGAATCATAGGAAAGCAGCATCATACGAGATTTCAAAGACCCAAGCTGCCCCCCAAAAGTTCAAACAGTGTTTTTTTTTCTTTTCTTTTTATTTGTTACTTCTGATGGTGATGTTAAAGATTGATCATGGCAACTGAAAAGGGATTGATACAACGTTGTGAATAGGCTGCTTTCATTTGAGTCTTTGTCCATAATAGTTGGTTCTGCCATTTTCCTTCTCAACTCTGTATTGCCTGTAAAATGACAGAAGTAGATTGTATTTCTTGTTGAAGAAATAATAACACAAATGAACTTTCTGTTAAAACGGGGTAAGAATATAAAATACTAGACATAATCCATCAAAACTGTGGTAATCTAATCATGTATTCACATCGAAGTAGTAGGAATCTTTTGTTAAATTATTACTTTTAATTTTCTCCTGGTAACGGAAATGACAACAATAACAACCCCTACACGTATCAGGACCGTTTAAAGCTACTTAAGTAGCTCAAATATGGCTCGGGACAATAATCTAAATTATTCATACGGGAAGGTTGGGGTAATTTTACGCTGATTTCCCCTACAGTCTATCATTTATTCATTTATATCTAAAATCATATAGATTTTCATGCCATCTATCAAGAAATGATCTAGTTACTTCTGTATCAGTATCCCTGCCATGAATAAACGTAAAGAACTTTTTCAGTTAAAAGGAAATTGTTTCTACAAAATTTGAGATCTTTCCAAAAATTGGGACATCTAATTTCGGTTAGAGTTGAGTTTGACCCTGAAGCAACAAGTCCTATCTTAATGTGATTTCTTTATTTCATGGTTAATGTTGGAACTGATATCATTCATAACTAACAAAATACGTCCTAAAAAAGCAGTCTTGGCCCGAAATGGAACTTCCAAGGATCAAAAACAGGATGGACTCTAACAGATAGAATTTATATTTACGACCTGTGTAGTACCCTTTATCCGTAGGGGGTATATCCAAAGACACCAAGCATATGTATGAAACCGACAATGTAATCGAATCTTATAACAACTGTTCCCTCAATACATGTGTTTGAAGCGATTTTTTTTACTAAAAAAAAAAAAGAATACACCAATTCTTTTAGTTGATGGGATGATTTTACAACCTTCCCATGTATAAATGATAATTGTTTACTTATTTATCTATCGATTCATTTTTACTTAAAGCAAAGTATGCTTGAAAATTTATTTCATCAGTACAATCTGAGCTCACTTAGCTACAAAGGTTGATTCTGGCAATTATCAAGTGAGATTTATGAATCATTTAACTTTGGATTTCAATGCAGGTGATTGGAACAAGGTCAGGTGAAACTGCAGTTAAAGAGGGGCACTGTGAGATTGAATAGTTCTTGACCCACTTGTAATAATTATCCACACTGTATCAATGCCCAATCGATTTCCATCATAAATATATCTGGAAAAAAAGTAATCTCAAGTAGTTGACTATCTTCTAAATCAACAGGAGAAAGAAAATGAATATTATGATCGATAATCTATCTGGTGACATAGAAACTTCTGTGATTTCAGATGATCTTTTTTCATCGGTTGTAAAATCATGTAAGACTTTGGAATAGACAGTCCAAACGTGTATTAATCACAAGAAAAATATGCAGACAACCTTTAGAAAAGTATACCTACATTACTAACGAAGTAAACAACATGGTTCAAATTTGACAACGTGAACTTCACAGATAGAGAATTGGAACAAAAGAATCAAAAGCTGCCTTTAGAATATATTCAGCATTTATTGAAGGCATAATCATTCATAAGATTTCAATTGAACATGAATTACGCAAATTTTACCTTGTGAAACACAGTAAATATTATCAAAACAAACTGAGGGCTTGGATTATATCTAATCTGCTATAAAAATTTCAAATTGATGTGTTAATGTTCAAGGAGGGCCATGAAACTATGCAGCTGCACCTGCCCTTCCTCGGGCAAAAAAATATGCATTAGGGAAACGGGCACCTGACAAATTCATCTACCAAAGTGAACAAACAAAACTATACAAATATTTTAAGTACTTAGTAATTTTTTTTTAATCATTTATAAAATGCATTGCAAAATTAGGTTTGAAATTTAAAATAGTACGCAGTCTTGAGAAAAGAATAGACCAGTCAACAATATTTCACAATGGGAATTATCGTAAACTGCGTTTTGTTTTTTATTATATCTTGGGAATTTATGTAGGAAGGTGGGCAACCCTATAAAAAACGAGTCAAGAAATGAATTGAGACAAATTATCAGTATTTTGAACCGATGCTAAAATTGAAGTTCTTTAGTTCTAGTTTTGTTTTCAAATTTCTTTTTAACATTTTAATGTACGGATCGAAGATTGTTTGCGTGATAGCTGGATATGATTTTGTTTAATTTGACAATATAGTTTTATATACTATAATATATGTTTGTGTCTTATAATTATGTTTTCGAATTTCCGATTATTTCTGTCCCAATCTTTACATATACCTACGAATCTTGTAGACAAAAAATGTGCGTTCAGTTGTTTAGTAGATATGAACCACCAGATGATTTTCATTTTTGATAGGCAAAGAATCGTATATTTGGACAAGTTTAATGCATCTCAATGGATAAAATCCAAACCCAAAGAGCACTTCCTTCTGAACCGTGTTCTTAGTTTGATTCATTTTAGTTCAGTTTAAATATGTAAAAGAAAAATGTCCATCGAAACACTTTAGTCCGTTGAAGTGCAAAAAGACAGAAAATACGAAGTAACATTAAATGATCTGTGATCTATCACGAAAAAGTTTGTTTGAAATTTCTTCCCCACTATCAGTTCGAAAATCACCGTCGTTACTTCTTTATGGATGTTTACTTCCTTCCATGTTGTTTTTTACTTTCTATCCTTTCATCATGTTCTGTACAAGAGCATAGATAGAAAATGTACATGTAATTACCTAGTATCATCTAAACATTAGTAATCTCAGTGTCCTCAAAGAATTAAATCATCCATGTCTAAGTAAGGAAGAAAATGCATCCGTCTAAAACAGATCATGGTTAATCATACGATAGAAACAGTCACGCAACCAATGTCTTTCGGTTGCATACTGTATTAGGGGTGATGAATCAAGCAAGGGAGAAAAGCGTGATCAATGAATAAGATTATCCGCATGCTTTCTGTTGGGTAATGATTACAAAAAATGTCTGAATATCGAAAGAATATGAA
>OY735208.1:46100222-46107722 GCA_963457665.1 Thysanoteuthis rhombus | reverse complement strand
TTTAACAGACGCTGTCAAAATTGCCTAAGCGACGGTGCATGTTTTAAAAAACTTTCTTGATTTTTGTTTATATTATGATTAATACTCAGCAATAGTATTCATTTGATAGATACTTAAAGTATTATTGCAGTCCTCAGGGGGTTCAAAAATATTTATAACAGAGATATTCCACGGTTGTCTTACTTAGTAATGTTTCTAAAAATATTGAAAGAAAACGACAAGAAGAGATTTCCTGTTTTAGATTTCTTTTTAATTAATATTGTGATTAAGATCAATATTTTAGAAACTCCCAGTCTAATATTATATATTCATCGTCATCCTAAGATTATTTACTTCTGTTGACAATACAGAATAATAATTCTGAGAACAATCACATTTTTCCAAACTTATAAGTTTTGATGTACAAACGATTTTGATTTGTTTACAGTTATTTCTTTGACTTTGTCTTAACACGTAGAACGTGATTTCAAATTTCTCTTTGCCTCTTTTTGACAAAACTATCTTATCAATAATTTCATTCATTCCAACGAATATCGACGTCCAATGTAGAATTTATTTAATCCTTAATATCAAATCAATTTTCTTCTAAATTAATTATATTTTTATACTGTATGCTATGAATTTGCCTTAATGTATGGATTGCTGGAATGCAATAAAACCGGATACTTCTTTATAAATGTTGCTTTGATAGAAATCGATAGAACTCAAGTGCTTCCGTTTTTCCTTTCCAGAACGTGCCATGCGTATTTAATAAATATATGGATTATCAAGTTACTTTTTTTTTAATTTTAGGGATTTTTTTCTTGTTATATTCAAATATTTCTTTTGCATTCACTCCTTCCTTTAGGCACAGATGTAATGCAGATATGTACTTTTTAACTAACAAGTATAACATAAACACGCATACACACACACACACCCATATATATATATATGTGTATATATATATATTTATATATATATTCAAAGATTACCCCTTATCCTTTTTGATAGAGTTGAGACTTAAAAATTATATGGAACATTTGATAGGCTTAACTTCCGTGTTGAGATAAATCAAAATGACATAGAATGTCATACAAGTCCTTGGCGTAAATCAAACACATTCCACGTTGGCTACTTCAAGAGGGTTATTCATTAACATTATTCGTCTTTTATTGTCAGTTGTTGGATACAGACTTTCGCCTAGAATCGCTGCATCCGTCTATCGTGGGCGTCACGTGGTTAATGTAATCTCAACCTGTTCAGTTCGTCTTGCCTTTTCATAATCTGCCTACGTCGGTTCCGCATTATATCTCTGGGGATCCCTGCTTTGAGTTGTGATGTCCATTGGTTGCTTGCCATTCTTGCAACGTAACCAACCCATCGCTATTTGAGTTTTGTAGCTGTTTCTATGATTTCTCTGATTCCTGTTTTCCCCCTGATATACTGTGCCGTCTCCCACAGTGATCTTTAGCGGGGTTTCCTCATTTGCACGTTGCATGGGCTTAAGTTCGAGGGTCACTTAGTTAGGTTCTAAGTTTCAGCTCTCTCAGGAGGTTGCATGGGTTTTATACTAACCCTTTTAGGACTATTAAGATTATCTTGTTCTTAAAGTTGAGCTAGCTCAACCGAAGGCATACCATCCTAGAGTGATTTTCCACTCGATTTAATCCTGTTTTGAGGATTTCATCGATAATTGACGCCTTGTCTCTCTATTACCTGCTGTTTCTTGCGGTACATATCAGAAGAAGACTACTGAAATGTAAATTCTATGTTTCAAACACCTGTAGACGTTTCTATCTTAGATTCATATTTTAATTGAATGCTTCGAATTGCAAAATATCAACTTGTGAGTGCATCTGGAAACACACTTTCAGTCGATGGCTATGGGTTCCAACCGAAGAAGAGTGACATACACACAATGTATACGGTCAATTATACGGTATTTTAATGTAATGTTAGTGATAAGGGTGTAGTTACAATTTATTTCCCTGGATTAATTTCAGATTCCAATGATAGTCAAAGGCTCTTGGCTGTAAATAATAGACAACATCAGGAGTAACACCATGGGACACCTGCCTTATCATGCGGACAGTTCCTCTTGCAGTTAGATGATTTCTTGCGCATACAGAAAGACAATGCTCCTGTGACATAATGTTTCTTTTTCTTCATGACATGACCTATTTTCGGCCATTTTCTCAATACCAGCCATACTTGTTAGCTGAAAGATGAATTGTGTTTCGAACTATGTTTTGCTTGTATAGGCTGAGTGCATAATGGCTCCTAAGAACCTGCAAGTGAGAAGCATCCTCAATTGGGAGCAGATATCGTAAATATCTTTTGTTTGAATAAATGAGCGCATAATTCATCACGCAACGTATAGTCTGCCTTGCCGATAAGATCACAAAAAACCTGCTAGCCTCGCAGGTCAACTCAGATTATATCCTATACCATTGAAGTCAAATTCTTGAAAATTCTGGCATTTTGCCAATATGCTTCATTGAAACGATTGCTTTCCTCGTGTGTCCCGTCTGAAAGCATATTGTAATCTGATAAAACATAGTAACTAAGTAGTTGACTGTAACATGAGTCTTGACCCACAACATCACATAGTGACTTTACCATGTCATAAATGGTGAAGCGAAAGTCATTTTTTTTTACCCCTAGCTTTTTAAGACTGGTAGAAATAGTATGATCGTAAAATAATGTCTGTATCGGTTACTCAGTTTGATTCCATAAGGACAGTTTGCTTCTATAAAGACACTTTCACCTTGCGCAAAATTCTGATATCGGCTTCTGTTGAATCGAACAATGCAGCTCACTAACACGTGTCAATCCATTGTTTGCAACACGAATGGTGTCTCACGGAATTAGTGGCTCAAAATTGGACCCGTCAGGGAGAGAAGCAATGGGTCAGCATGATTATGTGACAGTAGACTTGAATGATTATGTTGGTCTGATGAGAATTCTTTCGAAGGGACATAAGCAATATCCAATTCCTGCGATTGGCATTCAAACATTTTTTTAAACTCCTTAGGTCAAAGTTATACCTGTCATCAATGAAATGTACTTCCTGACGGTCAAGGGGATGCATACTCAGGATGATGCCCTTTTATCTCTCCTGAAATGGACAAACAATAGTTTTCGGGTTTGAAAACGGCTTTCTTTTTTATATATCACTGTAGACTAAATTCTCATCACTTTTTTTATTATGTCATTGGCTGGTAATTCTTCTTTATATCCCATATGCACTCCAGGATTCTCAGCTCTGATGACCTGACGGATAGGATTTCAACTTCATTTTCTTTTTTTTTTTTTTTGGCCAGCCATCTCTCAAAGTACTTCACATCCCATGAATGGTGCCTTACTATCTTGTGATCACCATCCCCATTACCACGTTAGCTGTGACTCTCAAACAGATGTCACTTGAATCCAGCTGGTCACCAATGTCATTCTTTTTCATTCAATATCCCATGGAGCGCGTTTGGTTCTGCACCATATGATTTTTTAAATCGCTTTAAGAAAATAAAAGTAAATACATTGCAAGTGTAAATACATACGCGTGTAGGTTACATTACAAATCTGTGTGTGTGGAAGTGAGATAAAATGTGTGCTTATACTCGTTTGAAAGTCGGGTGAGGTTCAAGTGAGAATCTGACCGCTGAAAATCACCCAAATCATTGATAGAAATAATTAGCTGCAGACGTTGACGTTACGCTTGGGTCACTGAGGAGAGATGTAAATTTATATGTCTTTGATAGATCCAAAAGGATTCTATTCAAGCATGGATCCATCAAACTTTCAAGCGCTCTATCTAAAGGCAAAGGTGGGGTGATTTGGGGATCGGGACTGAATGAAGATGAAAACTAAGTATAAGCCAAGGGAAAAAGGATTAATATAAACTGGAAGTGATTAGCTAAAAGCTTGAAATCGGCTGAGAGAGGGAGCAATACCTGTTGGGAAAAGGAAACTCTGCAAAGAAAAATGTCCTTCTGGACATGCATGCTGGTTCCTGTTGGGACACCTGCACTAAAATAAAATCTAATCAGCTATGCCTTAGGGAAGGCAACGACGCTCTGACAATATCTCTGACCTCCTACTGGAACTTAGTCCATCTATTTCTCTCTCTGGTGTTTTCAAAGACGATTACGTTTGTGTTGGTTGACGTTGGAACAATGAAGCCTTTAAAAGAATAAAAGACAACCTCAGGTGTGTCTGGTTAGCCACCAAATAGATATGGTCACATAACAAGCCCCTTCAATGCAATGTATTGAAGGTGATTATTTCAAAATGAAGAAAATGTTTGATCAATGGATATGCTGATTCTTTTGCTTTCCACTTTATCTCCTAAAATGTCCAGATTTTCAAAGAACAACCATTGAGTTGATATTCTAAACTAAGGAACAAATTTCAGTATAAATTCTCATTGTAAATTGAACCTGCATATAAGAACTTGGCTGGTGACTGTTTTCAGCAAAAAGAACTTCTTCTATATATATATATATATATATATATATATATATATATATATATACATACATATATATATATATATATATATATATATATATATATATATGCACATACATATATATATATATATATATATATATGTATATATATGATGAGTAAATTTGTAAATTTTCAGCCCTCAAGCTCTAGTGGCTAATACGTATACAGATGATATCCAATTAAACAGACTCACTCAAAAAACAAATAAACCCATGTTAACTATATTAAGAGGTTTGATTGACGGTTACTAATTTTGATAAGAATTAAGGTTATTATAAAACGGTTGAATAACTGTCCGTTTTACATCTAGACATTACTTGTTATTCTGTTGCATGTTTATCTGTTAGTCTGCCGTACGGACAATTTCGATAGTGTATTGATTTTCATCTCAATGGAGTGTCCAACAACTGTAGTTTTGTGCCTCACTATGCTGACCTGGGTAAATACCTTAAGGGGGAGCCACCTTTAGCAAGGTGCCTGAGCAGATTATGACAACTGCACGAAGGCTGATCAATGTGCCCATAGCTTGACACGTAATAATTTGCAAGATCTTGATCTGGAATATTCATTTCATAATGCTCGATCAATATGATCAACGTTCAAGACTATATGTGTTGTATACATGCCTTGCTAGAGATTTCACTATAAGAATGCACTTTCATGGGTTTATTATAGAAATGCATTGAATACCAGTAAGGATGTGACGTTCAGAAGGAAATGGATTGAGTCGAAAAAATGTGTAAAACAAATGTTTGATTTTTTTTCCCCGTCATTGTTAGACCACTAATTCATTGATGTACCAGTCACAGTGAGGTTGGTCCCGATTGGATGCTCTGCGCTTGTTACCATTTGCTCAATGTAGCTGAGTTTAGCAGAGTCAAACGATTTAAAAAGCGTCCAGATACTTTATTAGGCATGGATTCAAAAAAGCATAGGCAAATTTGAAAGCTATGTAATAAATATGCGATTATCTTTGAAACCAATTGTCGGGAAAATACCTTGTGAATATTGCAATTTCAAGTCCAGTCGAGCCACTGGTTTTCAAGTAATTTATCTTGTTTGCATAAGTTGATCATCTATTCCTTCAAGGGGGGATATACAGCTCTATTAACTCCCAACTGCAGTTAGTAATAAGAGGAATCAGCAAGTATCTATAATACAACATATACAGACAAGAAGTGGCTCTGCATTGCGTTTAAAGGCCACCGCTGGCGGCTTTTAAGTCAGCATGAATAAGATACGAAGAAGCCAGTATGAATAAGATATGTTCATTTATTAGATTTTGGTCAGAGGAAACCAAAGTTGAAAGATTGTCTCATTTTTAGAGCTAAACCTACCATTGTTGATCTTTCAAACGTTTATATTGACGTTTGAATTTCAATTTTTCCCGGACAGAACTGACGTTGAGAATAATTCAGTCTAACACTTTGAAAAGGTGTCAGAAAATCAACGACATTCTGTCCTCCAGCGGAAAATCTTTAGAGAGAACTAACAAGCTCATACTTTTCACAAATGGAATTCCAAATTCAATTCCTGTTTAAAATCGGATACGGCGCTCAAATCGAACTCCAAATAAATCTCCACGGATGCAATCGGCAAAACCGAGGAAAATAGTTATGCATGAAAAACAAGAGAGATCGAAATTGCTGTTTGATCTTAACGTTGCCTGCTGTGCCCAGAAGGAAAAATATTCATTGGCTGAAGTCAAATCTAGACAGGTTCCTGAATTTCAGGTCGGATAGATCGCCTCGCTATTGGGGAAGAGAAAACTAGTTTCTCCGACTATAACTACGCAATTAAGTTTAATTCTCACTGGATGCCTAATATCCGTGGCCTTGTACCATAGTGAACAAACTTAGTGAATAGGGAGAAGACGCTTATTGAGATCATTTCAGGATTGGATCTTTTACATAGCAACAGCTTACTGATAGCATTAGGCAAATGATAATCAAATTGGAACAATTTACCGTCATTGTTATCAATTTTTATTTATTGTTATGACTCCATTACATTCATTATTGTCAACAATTTCATGTTAAAGAATAGATTGTCTTTAGCAAGCAATCTTTTTAAATTGATTTCAGATAAGACTTTTCCGTATGTTTAGGGGTTTAGGCAAAATATGGTATCAAACTGTTTTGTCGATCAACATACGATTTAAATTTGGCTTTTTATGCCTTTTATCCCCTAGAAAGAAATTTCCAACGCTAAACTAGATCAAATAAGATGTGAAAAGGCAACGTCTTTTTTCTAAAGATGAAAATGCATATTGTTTTGAAATGTACTGGGGTACTGGAAAAAGAACATCGGTTCAAAAGAAAAGTATTTCAACAAGGACTGAGGCGAAACCTAATGATTGGAAATGGATAATCCATGATATATATATATATATATATATATATATATATATATATATATATATATATATATATATATATATATATATATATATATACACACATATACATATATATATATATACATATATATATATATATATATGTTTATGTATGTATGTATACATATGCATATATAAATACGTACAAAAATACATATAAGCACGTACACATATAAATAAAGATATAAACATGTATAGATATATATTTATATATATATATATATATATATGTATATATATATATATATATATATATATATATATATTCTTTTTTAATTAGTATCAAAGAGAAAACAAATGAAAAATGATTTTATCTGTTGTAGATGTTTCATCATAATGCTCAATAATAAAGTCATTTAATAGAGCTATTGATATGGAGAAATGTGATTCTATGCACATGTACCCAGTAAAGGTCAATACACTGTGCCTCTCGTAATCATCAGCTGTGTCTGGTTGCTGACGACTTTGAGAGACATGAAACCTCAAAATTCACCAGGGTACATGTTTTAATATATATATATATATATATATATACATATACATATATATATATATATATATATATATATATGTATATATATATATATATATATATATATATATATATATAT
>OY735208.1:46082722-46095222 GCA_963457665.1 Thysanoteuthis rhombus | reverse complement strand
TTATCATTGGTCGACTCTCCAAAAAAAGATTCTATGTTAACAGCAGAGCAGCGGGGACTTTTAATTTCAATCATGGCGGTTACTTAGAAAACTCTGGAGCGGATACATTTATCCTAGGCACAAGCTGGTCCAATGTTTTTCCATCTGAAATTTAACTCCTCATCTTTTCCTCTCGAATCCTTGTCTTTTTTTATTTTTCATGTTAATTTCATTCTTCATTCTTCTGATGCTATCCTTGTGATTCCCCCAAAATACTTTCTTTCCTAATACTTTCTCCTCGAATAGTTGGACCACGATAGTCATACTAACCCTGTATCGTAACAATATATAAACTATGCAATATCTGCAAAAATTCATGATGGATTTCATCGGAATTCTGTGGAATGATGGGCAATTTTTGCTAGAATTAACTACTTTGAAGGAATTATCTACTTAAAGCACCAGATACTTTTTTTGAAAGATGTTCAATTTACTATTTATATATACTGCATGTATATATATATATATATATATATATATATATATATATATATGTGTGTGTGTGTGTGTGTGTGTGAGTGTGTATGTGTGTGAACGTGTGTGTTTGTGGCTATACAAATCTGCGTATGTATATGTATGTATATATGTATACATGTGTATGAATATATGTCTGTATGAATATATATATATATATATATATATATATATATATATATATATATATATATATATATATATATATATATATATATACTTATGTTTGTGTAAATCAATATCATTTGATGTATCAAGACATATAATGCAGTTCGTTACAGTGTGGTTATACACAATGACCAGACGTCAACATTAATGGCCGGAGCAGAAATCAATGGGCATATTAAGAAAATAAGACAAGAAAAAGGGAAGAAAATCTTGGAGCATGTAATAAATGTTATCAGATTAGGGGAACGTTTGGAATGCACTCGAGCTGCAGAGTGCATTGGCAAGCAACAGATGTTGGAATTTAATGACAAAAAATGAGGAATAAATGAAATTAAGTGGAGAATACTACGATAACCTTGATGGTGAGGAAAAACATTTCGATAGAACATAGTTATGTAAATAAATACAACAATCGAAGAAGTAGTTTCGAGCAAGAAAATATGAAAAGCTGAAAAGCCCAAGGCGAAAATCGCATAATGAGAGATAATGTAAAAGATACGGTAATGATTCACAAAAACGAAGAAGTGCAAATATTTATTCAATGCCTAAGAGCAAATAAAATGCTTCTGCGTTGGAAGAGCGATCGTAATACACAAGGATAGACATTATCAAGCTCTTGGAAATCACTTCCCTATTTCTTTCCTACTCAACATCTACTTATCATCCTAGGAAATACTTACACATAGATTTAGAAAAAAAAACATCCACGATCAAAACCAACAGCGCTGAAAGACATGTATTGGGAGGAACTATTCTACAATAGTTCACTGATTCACTCCAAACCACCCAGAAGACGTCAAAATGCAACAAATCATCTGTTTTGGTTTGGTTTACGTGGAGAAGAGGTGAAAAGACCCTTGACCGAATAGAACACATGCCAGCTTTCAAATTAATGTGAGAACAACATATACATGTGAAATATATAAAAGTATTTAAGAATATTTGCAATTAGGGCACTAAACATATACGAGAATATTTGAACATTTTCCAGGTACTGTGATGATAATACACTGAAAATAAAAACTGTGGAGTATTCACAGAATGTGTTAAGCGATTCAAATAGATAGACAAAAGTAAGTTTAAAAATGAACAAATCATTGCGTTTATAAGAGTTGATTATGACACACACACACACTCATATACACACACACACACACACACACACACATATATATATATATATATATATATATATATATATATGTATGTATGTAAATGTGTGTGTGTGTGTGTGTATGTTTAGAAATTGATATATAATCCGTCAGAAATTGTCATAAATGTGTTATATTACTTTGAAATTTTATCTGAACTGATCTCCAGTCATTACACATTGGACGTATTTGGCCCAGAAAGCATAAAAAGAATGAATATTAATAGAAAATTGGGCTACCACAGGAATCAAAATTGCAACCAATATGATATCAACTTCAATTCCACTTTCATTTTATACTAAAGCTTAGACTCCTGGCGTAGCTTCCTGATTAAGGCTCCTTGAAATATTCCATTCATCTTTGGAAAAAAATTGTATGCAATAATACTAAGTTTGATTATATACATATATTTTATTATACGAAGTAGGCAACAGGTCCACAAGTCGAAAATGTACAGAATCCATCCGGTTAAATTAAAGAAAAAACAATTCAAATAGTTTCTTCTACAATCAGGCTAAGACTTTCAGCAATAGAGTAACTAACCAAGAAGGCAGGGTAGGTATTCTCGGAGCTCTTCGGTAAATAATAGTCCTCGTCGATGTGAAAATAATTGAAGATGATTGCCGAACGTTTTTTTTCTTTTTTTTGCTGATAGTTTTGTCACGAATTAAACTTAATGTAACATAGCCGATAAAAAATAGACGAAACATACCCAAGGCAGTGCAGAGCATTATTTGCAAAAGCAGTATCTCCAGACTTTTTTTTTCTTCAATGGACAAAACAGCTATCAAAGTACCTGGGGAAACAGCGAGAAAACATAAAACTGTTCAATAACATGACGCAGCCAGACAAAATAACCTCAAAGGATGTAAGTTATTATGTATAAGAGTTGTTTAGTCGGAAGATGATAATATGAGCATAAATATATATAAATATATATATACTCTGGAGGAGCGAGAGATGAATATGTACTCCACTTTTTATTAGAATAATGAGACTGCACACACACACATACACACACACACACACACACACACACACACATGTCACCATATACAAAATAATAATATATCGGTTTTAGAAGCTGATGCATACGCACACAGACGTATATATATATATATATATATATATATATATACTCATATATATATATATATATATATATATATATACTCATAAATATATATATATGTGTGTGTGTGTGTGTGTGTGTTAGAAAGGGAATTCATGTGTGTGTTAGAAAGGGAATTCATGTGTGTGTAAGCGAGAGAGAGAGAGAGAGAGAGAGAGAGCACAATATCAACCGTAACGCTTGCACCTGAAATGTTTTATCCTCTGTGTGGTTGAAATAGGTAACTACTCAGAACACTTGCCAGGAACGGTGTTTTGAGCCTTATCTCAAAGTCAGCAATAAAAATTCCTTTCCCACATATACAAAAATACTACTTTCTCTTGCAGCGTACTTCAGTGAGCTTCCGGAATATCGCTAGAATTAACCGTACTTTTCACGGGAAGCCTTGTGCCAAAAGCTAGCTGAGCATAGTAAATACAGATAATCAATATCTATAGAAAACTTAGTTAAGATCAGAGAAGACTAAAGAAGGAGTATTTCTATATATGTTGTTACAATCTCTCATCTTATAGTTGTTGTTTTGTCTATGATAGCCATTGAAGAGTGACCAAAAAACTCTCTAAAGAGAGAAGGGGCAAAATATGAATAAGACCTGGCTGATCACCGTGAGACTTGCTGGATCAGTATGTTTTGGCGAGATCTGACCAATTATTTTCTAATTCATTAAAAACGAATCAGCAGTTGCCGTTTGTATGGATGCGCATTGCTCAACATTTTGTTAAATTTACATAACTTTTCTTATGAACCTTTCGACCTTCAATGTGAGGTTAATCTTCCATAGTCAAACATTTTTTTCCTTTTCAAAAAATTATCCAGTTTGTTTTTGGCTTCAGTCGACAACATATTCAGAAGAGAGAGAGATTTTTCCTTTTGAACCTTAGTTACTGAAAACGTCAGGATTTGCAGACAAGCCGTTAAAAAAATGACGATATATATATATATATATATATATATATATATATATATATATATATATATATATATAATTGATTCATCCAAAAACAGCTGTTCCGTTGAAATACAGCCCTTTGCCGTGGATAAAGACTATCCAATATCCGATCCAGTATCATGAGGTGGGATCAAAACTTTCGCTCCAGACTCAGAGGCTGGAATTTACCCCTGCCCTACGCAGAACAGGACGGTCAGTAAGACTGAATTTGAGCGATAAATTCACTTACACAATTCCCCATCCAGCAGGGTGCTCCATTCCAGATTTAGAATAGCATTGCTGTATAGCTTATAATTGGAGGGGTTGCATCACATAGAGAGTGCAAAATCCTGAATAAAGGAGTGTTGATTATAATAATAATTAGTAATTGATTCATCCACAGACAGCTGTTTCGTTGTATTACAACTCTCCATTGTGACTTTAGACTATCCAATATCCCGTCCAGTATATATATATATATATATATATATATATATATATATATATATATATATATATATATATATATATATATATACGTCAGATTCATAGTGACAGTTACCAAACCTAAATTTCGATAGCAATTATCTTCGTGTTTATTTGAAATACATCATTATAATGTGGAGACAAGTGATTCAATGAAAACATGACCAATGAATCAACTTTCTATTTATACAGACAGATTGATTATAGAGCAACACTTTATATCAACATAATATTCAAGATTTTAATCGTATCTATCGGGTGAAATGCTAATAGATAAAGTTCAACTTAACAAGAGTAGAATAGTTATAGATTTTGTATGTAATCACCAGTTTTGGTTGATCTAAATCGTTTGATAGACCAATGTGTTGAGTCTATATCGATGCTTGAATAACCGATTATTGTTGAAATGATTGCTTAGTAACAGGTTATTATTTCTATTCGAGTAAGATGTCGATTAATTCCTAGTAATCGGCATTGCAGATCAAGACGATAGTGAAGGAAAGGCAGCTGAGAATTATTCTTTAAACTTATCATTAGATTCTCAACGACCGTTGTCTTCCCTCTCTGTGTCTCATGGAAGATTTTTATCTGCTTAATGACAGAAGGAACGAGCTTATCCTTCGACAATAGGAGACAAATATCACGACAAACGAATATATGAACAAGAATAGCCAAAGATTTAGACATATGGACACTCACCAGTATTTAATATATAACAAATACAACTTGATGCTTTGTAATCACTGACAATGTTTAATTCTGATTTACAAAGTATTTCTATAGCAAAAGATTTGCAACTCATATTTTTCAGTGAATTTATGATCAATGAATTTACATTGTATTCATAAAGTGTATATATATATATATATATGTTGTATATATATATATATATATATATATATATATATATATATATATATATATATATATACATATATATATATATATATATATATATATATATATATATATATATATATATATATATATATATATATTTATATATATAATACTGTGTCATCCACAGACAGCTGTTCGGTGTGGCAATAGACTTTCCATTATCCCATCCAGTACCGTGAGGCTGGATTAAAACCTTCACTTCGAACCCGGAGGCTGATATCCTACCTCTGAACGGTCAATAATGCTGAATTTTAGCGATATATTCATTTATGCAGAAATTCCTCATCTACCAAAATGCTCTATTTCTATGGAAAAGAAGTTTTTTTTCTATGTAAATATTATCTTTGAAGATGATGTTATAAGTTAGTATGTAAGCAGTCTGAAATCAAAACCTACTGAAGGGATTTAGTAATTACATGGGTGAACATTGAATAGAAAGGAAACTGACGGCGAGTCCTATCTGTTGTTATTGTTAAATATGTTTTAAAGTGGGCCCTCTTTCAAAAAATAAATTGCATGTGGCATGAAAAAATATCGATTGACATTACATGTAACATCCCCTATAAATCACCATGACGTAAACTATGTAGTGAGGAAAAGGAAGTGGGATATGATCAGCACTGCTTGGGTGACATTTTTATACAACTGTTTTGTTTTTAAATCCCTGAAATGGCTACGTGGTGAACAGATGATGATTCCATTAGGGGGAAATTTATACGCTGTACCTCAACAACAAAGTATGGATAAAACAAGAGAAGGAACAAAAAGAACATTACGTGAAATGCTTTGAAATATATTGGGGAAATTAGTGACAGAAAAGAAACCAAAAAAATTTAGAAAAGTTTTTATTTTGTTTAGTGTTTGAATCTGTGAAGCAATCTAGAATAATTATATAAGTATACATATCACAGACACACACACACGCACACACATATATATATATATATATATATATATATATGTATATATATATATATATATATATATATATATATATATATATATATATATATAGAGAGAGAGAGAGAGAGAGAGAGAGAGAGAGAGAGAGTTCTGGAAAAAGTTGAGTGTATCCAGTACACAAAATTGCTTTGTTAACATAGTTATAAGAAAGATTAAAGCAGGAAATCGTCAATTATTTTTTTCGAATTTCAAATATAATTGCATTCGGCTTCTACTTTTAAATCAGTACAAAAACCCCAAAAATATTTTCAAAACTTTATGTACTTTTTATGATGACCTTGAAAAATGATTTCAAAAATCGAACCTAAATAGCAATATCTGGTTATATAAACAGTGAGGTAAAATAATTTCAGTAAAATACGCATCTGAGCCATGATATCACCTAATGAATTAATGTAAACTAATTATCAGAAACTAAACGATGTAGGAGTGCTATGATTGTCTTTTTCACATGAACGATGTACTGTATGCAATCGTATGACGTAAGAGCGTCTTTGTTTTCAAATTTTCTTCGTTATTGCATGTGACTTTCATGTGCAAAATTTGCTCAAAATATCCTAGAAAAATTTAATTTGGATAAAGAATTGATATGATTGAAGCATGATATTTTCTATAGGTTAATTCGATTTTAGAATATTGTAGGGAATATATGATTAAAAAATGAAACCTAATACCAATATCTGATGTTATACACAGAATGGGATTCAATTAGTTATGTTGCCAAATTTATCTTACTTCAAATGTTACCTTATAACTTGCTTTACTCATTTGCATTAAATGGTAACAAGTTACCGAATCATTTTTTGAATGAAAAAAAATCTTAACCATATTGAATTACTATGTCAGCCATGAATAGCAGTATTAGCACGTATGTTCACATACGAGCAAAGCATAGGGTCTGTGCTTCTTTCTTACTTCAAAGTCGTAGGTATAGACAGTCTAAACGATAGCATTAAAATACTAAACATATTTCGTATATGCACCAGAAAGATGTACTCATCAATGTGTATGTGAAAATAACAACAGGAACTATGAACTGAATAGCAAAAACGTATTGATTGAAACAACAATAATATAGAAGGAATAATACGATTGTGACTCTCTTTATGGAAAGAAACTGCAGATAAAGATTATCTTAGAAAGATATCGACTTGCGTAATTTGAAGGAGAAATTAATATTTAAATGAATTCTAAGGCTGCTTCTTGGAACATTTCTCCTTCCCACCTGAAACAAAAACAAAAAGCTTCCATACTATGTAAAGAAATGTACAAACATATCGAAGTGAATCGATAATAGAAATTTCAAGAAGGACTTCCTGATTCTGAGAATACTTTTGAAAAATCATTACTTTTTTTTCTTAAATAACTGGATTGAAGATATTATATACTTGCACGAAGTTTTGAGTATGTCAGTTTACTTTGACTCCTGCGTTCTGGCAGATTCACTTAATTTGTTGCCCGAAGTAAATCAATTAGAGGAAATTCCCTCGAAGTCAAAGCTTCCGGAATAGAAAAAACGTAGTCCAGTTTAAATTCATAGTTTCATTGTAAAATTCAATTATCGTGTGAAACGTTCCAAACCTCCTACGCCCCATGATTTTTTTTCTATCGTGGAAAAATGATATAAAATGCGAAATGCGAAATGAAATACTGTCCCCTACAAAGTATATATATATATATATACATGTGTGTGTGTGCGTGCGTGTGTGTGTGCTCAAATATAAATAATCATTATATAGAATGAATGCTATTTTGTCATCTAGCGATGGACTTATTACTTACCTACACAAATACGCAATCACATCTATGAGCGCTCGTGCATGTATGTTTTTTTGTGTCAATAATGTGAATCAATGTCTTAGATTCAAAACAGCAATGAATATATATGAAAACAATATTTAGATATTCGTCATTATTCAGCAATCTATTAATGCCTTTTTCTTTTCTTTTTCCAGGTAAGTGTTTCTCCGTTGCAATTCCATTGATGAATCACAGTTTGGTAAGTCAATTTACCGCTGTTATTGCTCATGAATCAACGCTGAATAAAGTGTGATTCATAGTTACATGTCAGTTTTAAGAGTTTCAACGTTTGCTAATTTTTTTTTACGAGGTGAAATTTCTTCTTTCACGGTCATTTAATCCTGTATTTGATGCCCAGCCTTAGTAACCCATCCTGGGAAGAAATCAAATCATGGCTTTTGCTAGGGTATTATTACAAATTGAATAAGATCACCACTACATCTATCTAGGAAAACGAACTGTTACAAAACCCTAAAAGATGGAAAAAAAATCAAACCAGGAATCACTCAACGAGTGCAGCAACTCAATCTTTAAAAAAAAGATAATTGCATTAGTTTAGGAAAAAATGTTTTACGATAAATGTACCATGTCAATAATCATCCATGGTACTGGTTCTCAGTTTGGGGGTTAATCTTTAGGATACATTGACGCTCAAACTGGAAACCATACAACATGCACATGGAAAAATTAGTCAGCATCATATGGAGAGATCTCAAAACAGCGCAGTATATTACATATTAAAAGAAACAGGAGTTTGGGATATCATAGTTTCCATTAGAAGACTCAAAAAGCAATTGACTGGGGATGTTGCAAGAATGTCAGACAACTGATGGACGTCACATGTGAAATTGAGGCTACTGGAACACAAAACAGCAAGACGAATTAGACAAATTCAAAAAGTATTTGCACTGCCATGCCGATGAAAGAGGGTTGTGGCAAATATTTGGGAGGGTCTATGTCCTAGAGCCAAAAGGCTGCTGCATCAGCAGCTGATAATGGTGATAAAAGCAAGCGTCTGAGACCAAAACCTCGATTTTTTTCTCGTGCCTGTAACCATTACCCCAGAATGTTCCTCCCACTAACGAGCAAATGATAAACTAATGAATTTAATTGTATTGAGATGTCGTTGAATATGAATCAAAAATTTGTTTTGATTTTTTTTATTCCGCGTGTCAGAGTGGTCTAATTGTTCCTACATTGCATTGCAAGCTCTTCTTGTACAGACTGCTCGTCCAAGTCTTTAGAACATCCTAAAAAAAACTACTTCGTTCTAAATTCTTGCATTTTAAGTAGACGACTGAAAAATCGATTGATTACGACAATAATGGTAAGCTGCAACAAAAACGTAGAGAAATTAGTCCAAAACAAGATACATGAGGAAAAATGTACGTATATTTACCATTACTGATCTTTATAACTGATTGTAATTTTGCAAAGTTGCACAGGGCGTCCTCTCTCATCAGCCCGACGAGAACGTCAATGCTTATTTCATATGCCTAATCTCTACCTTTGTTCATAAAAGAGGGGATTGCACTTTATATTACAATAAAGTTTCGAAAAAAATTCATCGTTTCACACTAGAACAAATCGCAATTTCGATGCCACTCCGTTCTATTGTCTTCTAGATATCAAACACAGGGAAAGACGGAAGTGTTGACGCTTACTTCATCAGTTATTATTCCCGACCTTTGTTGAAAATAGGAACTGCACTTTAATATTATAAACTTTCATAAAAGGTCATCGAATTACACCGGAACAAGAGGCGAATCATTTCCATTGGCGTCTTTTGAATTTCTGTCACAGACGTCAAGGAGAAGACGGTAAGTGCTGCTATTATCAATTTTAACAGAAATCTTGTTTTGTTTTTTTCTTCCAATTTTAACCGGATCAGACATTAAGCTTTTGATCTCGTTGGAGTCTTTCAGTTCCATTCCCAACTCAGGTTCATAATCAATTTATTTGGTTTCTTGTAGAGTTTTATGTAGCAACTAACTGAGCACCAACATATTGGGCGGTTTCCCGTTTGTTCCTTCAGATCACTCCTGTCCTTTTTGGGAACAGTTTCCTCAGGGGCAGGAGGAAAATCACCCTTTTGAGGGATTCCCCGTACCATGTATACGTGTATATGTATATTGAACGGAAATATGTAACAGTCACTTTGTTGACACCGTAATAAAAGAGAATTTAGGGGGGGGGCAAGTTCTTTCCCTAGGCCCATTAAATAGGCTTACCAAATTTGCATCGCTTTAACTACGCATTTGAACTGTCAGTAAAGATCCAATTTCTCATCGTTATTAAATGTAAATAAATTTTCCTCTAAAATCCCAAACTTTTTTAGTAAACAAATAGTCAATGTTATTTCCCGACGTCACGTTAGAATGATTACCATATTTGATTCAATTTGATTTATTTAATGACTATTAGATTTAAGTTTTAGTAGATAGGTGAAGATAATGGCAGTCAGTACCGCCAGTTATATATATATATATATGCATCTATCTATCTATCTATCTATCTATCTATCTATCTCTCACTCTCTCTCTCTCTCTCTCTCTATATATATATATATATATATATATATATATATATATATATGAGTGTGTGTGTGTGTGTGTGTGTGTGTATTGCTCCCCTCTTCAGTGTTAAGCACTCTTATTATAAGCATCTACAGCAATGCTCTGCGAACTCAGGAATGGAGCACACTGGTGGATCAGGAATCGTGTGTAAGTAAATACATCACTTAAATTCGGTCCTACTGACCGTCCATTTTTATGTGGGGCAGGCTCAAAATGTCAGCATCTGGGTCTGAAGCAAGAGTTCATTTATTTATATTATTATTCAGATCATTTCAATATATATATATATAAAGAGGGAGAGAGAGAGTGGAAAAACAAAGCCCTTGTTGAGCAGTCAAGACAATTTGTCACAGCATTGTACACAATATACAGTTCTTTTGTTGCTTTTTTCTCTAGTTACACCCCCTATTGTTCCACCTATTTCCTTGAGACCACCGGAGATACGGTAGCTCTGGTGATATGGTTACATAAGAGAAGTAATATTATGTATTTGGAAAATTGTCAGTGTCTCTGCTATTCTGGAGTTCTTAGAGGGAGTATATCCAATATTCTATAAATCATTGGATCTATTATCATGAGCCTCGTTGATTTGATCGCAGAGGGTGTCTTTTTGTAACTTTTGGCCATTCTTAGATTGATTCAAGCCTTTGAGACCCACCATACAAAAAATCCACGATGGGTCATATAAAGATTCTCAGCTATAGATCTTTTAATTCATAACTCTCGAAAACTTCAATCCTTCACATAACAGATGTCTGTCAAAAGGCAGATTCCGATTTGGTAAGGAAATGTCTTTGAATTGTCTTGAATTTTAAAATTTGGATTTCTCACGTCGTTGATTTTAACACGAAGAAACGTCTCAACAGTTTCTTTGGTCGTGCATATTTTTTCCTTTCCTGATTAAGGGCCGTTGACGAGGAAAAATAACCGGATATTGTCAATTTTCATAAGATCAAGTAGAACGTTTATCTAACACCCATTCTTTATATTGGGTTGTTGCATGCAAAAGTTACCAGCACTTTTTCATTTTCTTCGAAACAAAAGACTGAATACTTAGTTGATAACTGTTTTTGTTCTTTTCCACGGGAAGCTTTGGCACACCCGTAGTTCAATGATAAAATAAAACACTGAAAATACAGAAGAAAAAAGAAAAACCAATTTGCAGTACTTTCCTGTCTTTTCTGCGTCAAACTTTTCTCGTAAAGTGTCACAAAAGTCGTAATTTTTCCACAAAAATGACACGAACTGTCAACTTTGGCTTTTTTGAAGAAGAAAAAAAAACTTTGCTTTCTATTTAAATTAAACCGCAGGGATATATGGCCAGCTTCTTTATTTAGTGTTGCAATTTAGTAAAAGATAAAGACGCTTTTTGTTGTATACTTTTTTAAAACCAAGTAAAGAAGTATTATATCAAGTTTTCCAACTCTTCCTACGCAGAGATTCCACATGGGAATCCCTTTTCAAGGATTACGCATAGTGGTCGGTAGTTGTTGTCAGTTAGCAGTCCATGCGGAGTCATAGATTTGTCTATTGAAAAAAAGCTGGTTTATTTGCTGAGGAAAATTAAGTGAATCTCATTAAAATCTGAAAAAGATGTCAGGCTCTTCTGTCAGGAGAAACTTGAATAATTAATTGGAATAACACTCAACAGACTGGTTAAAAAGTAGCAATAACACATTACGAAAAACACGAGGGAGAAAAACAATCGAATAAATCTTCAATAATTAACAACGATTCAGTCAATTCAAATTTATGTGAACCTGGTTAAGATTGACGATTTCAGTATTCACTCTACTTACCACAGTCTGGCAAAAGGGGAAATATATTAGGCACTTAATAAATATCGAAAACTCGTAACTATTAAGAGACGGGCATTGATGAGA
>OY735208.1:46057722-46077722 GCA_963457665.1 Thysanoteuthis rhombus | reverse complement strand
CAGCATTTTTTTTTCTCAGAGGCGTCTCCTCGTTTGATCTCTCTGCGAACTTCACTGTTGAAAACACTCTGGAATTACGAAGATTCTTTTGAAACTCAGTGCATAAAAATATCTGGCTATACCCTCTCTATATAATGCACTGGTGAGAAAACTCACATTTAATTGTGATGGTTCTTTGAAATGCTCATCAAAATATATTCAAAAGCGACGTTTCCGAGTGGACTAAGTATAAACGAGGTGTTCCTAGTTTTATTTAAAAAACAACCCAACTTGTAAACGGGTCTAGTGAATTACCCTATGGTGATAACTCTTGCAATTAATTCCACTGTGCAAATTTCACCAAAGATAAATTTCACTCCGGTTAATTCAACCATAGAGTGAATTCTTCTCTATTTGTGTGTTTATGTATACATATCGACTGAATATGCAGATTCGTACACACATGGATACATAAATGCAAACGTTTTATACTCCGACCCATGCACACACATATACTATATAAGTACGTATATATATATATCCCATATATACACATGTATACACGTACATCATGTACGTATACCACACATGCACACGCATATAGACATACCAACTATGAGCATGCACTACATATTCTTATGCATAGTGCTCACAAATTCCACGTATGCACATATGTACACCATATACACATATGCCATATACGTTTGCATAAATACAAAGACAAAGTACATCTCTCACATCACGTACGTAGCTCTCTCATACTCAAATGTATATTTGCCTTCTTAATACACACATTCACACAGTACATACAGATAAGCATTCAAAAAACTCACATCCACACGTGCACATACATACTGCATATGTTCACACATACACACGTATCACAAATTTTCAAAAAGACGTGCAATATATGCATGTGACTAATATACACATACGACGCATGTCATATGCACACACGTGTATACAGTTAATATCCACATACAAGCCACATACACATATATCACATACACCGGATACTTTTTGACACAAGCAAGCTGTGTATGTGTATTTGTGCTTTGTGTATGGTATGTGTGTGCATATGTTGCATATGTATGTATGTATTTAATTTATGTGCATGCATCAGCGTGCGTGCATAACCTTTCTGCACATGGTTTACGCGTGTAAACTTGTCAATTCTGTTCATGTATGCACGAGAGTACGTAGCTTTAGTGTAAGTGATATGGGTGGATGTTTATAGATAATACGTGTGCGTGTTGCATGTCCGTATACAGTGTATGTATGCTTAAATTTACATGTATAATGTACACGCTAACACTCACACATATATGACATATACGCACATATTTACACAATACTACCCACAAACATACACATATGTCACATATGCTCAGCCACACTTTAACAAAATTGACACGTATACATACATTCAGCATATACCCACTGACAACATATGCATACATGTGCACACATGCTATTTACAAGCCTACCCATACTTTATACACGCTCACTGTATATTCTCATTCACTCTCTAATTTTCTATATATACAAAGTCGCGAACTATAAACAGACATGTGACATACATTCACGTTTATATTCGTACTTTCTACGATCACATTCACATACTCTACATCCTCTCATACAAACGTGGAAATAATTGACACATAAATTCATGTATACCATGTATACACACACCACAGATTTGCATGTATACTCGTACAATATTCATTTGCATATATGCTACATAGTCTTATACACACGTAACAACACTTACCTCGTATAGACATACACATACATCATATTTATACGCAAACACAGTCCCATATGCTATTAGCCAACATGCTCACATTTTATATATATATCCACTACATACTTTCACGCACTCGTGCATACGTTTTCCACATATACACTCATGGATACTATATACACACTTGTAATTCACATAGAGGTATGAAGATATACTATCTGCAGACATGTGCATGCGTCACATACAGTAAATGTTAAGAAAAAATATAGTGATTATTTGTAACCTATGTACAATTATGATCAGAATTTAGATTTAAACTTTACTTTTATTTACTGAAATTGTCCAGGTAGCCCATGCCAACAATGCCAGGGGCCAATATTAAGTCAAGATATAACCAGAATTTCGAATGCAGAATATTGAAACTGAACCTGATAAATTGCAGTTACAATCATATCTCCGTTCCATTATTCATCGTATGAGATAGCAAGCTGAGCTTTGAACATCTCAAAATGAAAAACGAAAGCCATGAACTGTCATCACGAAGCCGTTGCTACCCTTTTTGCCGCTTGTTACTTGTCATGGTGTTTTGGCTGATCAGTATTAATCAATTAGGAGACAGGAAGATAAACATAGGACAGAAATCATTTTCACTCTCAGTTTAGAAGTAATCACTGCATATATTAGTCTTGATGTTGTCTGAGAACCTTCTGAATGAATTTGAATGCACTGTTTCAGTTTGTAATTGATCAATTTGTCTGATACTATTTATCAATAGTCAGTATTTTTTGTGGTATTACCTACTCTTTGGCTGACTGCCATAGATCGAAGTTCCAAGTCATCTCCTGTTATTGGCAGATATTGAAAACAGCTTGAGGATAATTTTATTTCGATTAAAACTTAAGCACAGTATTGATTCTGGGTGTCATGTGCATTTGAACAAGTAAACAAATATACTGTTTATCAAGGAGATAAGATTTTTATCCCGCTTTCACAGCCTCCACGAAAGTTGTGTTAATGCCACAACCTGTTTACCCAACCAAATCTCAACCGATTCTCCTTTAAGCACCCTCTCGAGGTTCGAATTATGTTTTCCAAGTTTGTATTTTTGCTAGATTTTTTGCAAGTTGGGGGATTTTCAGAAATAGAGTTGTCGGGAAGACTCAGAGCTGATCTCATAGATCTTTACAAAATCATAGACAACATTGTCGAGCTTAGACACAAGTACACACTGCTATCACTGTAAACAAAACACTAGCATATTCAACCTTCATGTAGCAATCACGACATCGGTTACAATCTGAATTAGCAAACACAGCCTCATACTGGCATCTGACATCGATTTTTTCTTCGATGGCTAAATACTACGACGTCCATTGACGAAATAAAAATAGAATGTAGTCAATTTCAAGTTAAGTTTGAGTAAGTTTATTTATTTATTCATTTATTTATTTTTGATATGAATTATGGATATCTGGGGACGATAAACGAGAAAATGCAAAAAAACATCTTTTAAAAATCCTCCTGGCGAAAAATTTCCGATGGAAAGCCTGAGTAGTCACAGATTGATTCAACAAGGAGGTTTTGGGCAAAACATCCATCAGACGAAATGTCCGTCGGCTAACTTATTTTAACGAACAGGCACATGGGGCGTCAAAGAGAAATGGAAACCGAAAAATCGGCGCGTTAACGTAAAGGTTCGAACTTAGAATTGGACGATCAGATCTATTCTAAAAATTGTTTCTTTCGAAAAAATGCGTCAAAGGTCTTTATGGCAATTATGACAAATTATGCAAAAATCTTGCCCAGGTATTTTTCTGACAATTTTACATAGACAATCTATTTTCCTAGAAAAAAAGATACACCTTCTGAAATGATTACTTCCGGTTCACGCGCAGACTACGGTGATTCATCTATGCAAAGTTGTTATACCTTACTGGAAGAGTCAAATTTCTGGCAGCGTATGTACAACAATGGCAGCATTATTTGGACAGAAGCCGGAAGAATTTGTATGTATTGGTTTATCAGTTGAATGCAAGAGTCTGGAAAATATGGATTTCAACAAAATGTGCTTTTTTTTTGTTTGCTTAAACACCATGTCTATTTCCTCAGCAGAGAATATGTTGAGAAACACTCTTTGTACATGATTTGTGATTCGTCTGATTTCTTGTTTGGTATCGGTTAATATATTCGTAACCACAATTGTCCGCGCGAGGGGAAGAAGATTGGCACAGTTTTTTGGCGTAGAGAGGAAAAAATGAACCTCTCATCCTAGATTATTCACTTGACGAGGACTGGGGAATAGATCAACCGAAACATTGTGTCGACAAAAGTCATGAAGATGAGAATAGTTTTGATTATTCAAACAAAGGGTTGATTGTTCATGATTCTTTACAAAGTTATACACAATACGAAATTGATGTCCAAAAGAGGTGAGGAATGAATTCTGCTCTTCCTATCCATAGAGAGGAAAATAAAGTACATTGTTTGAATAATCTCCCAATCTCTCTTGAGTCTCAAAAAAGACAACTGTTATGGGGGGGGGTCAGGTATAGGTTGGGGGTGTTCACAACACTTTTCCTTTCCGACTGATCGACTTTCTTGAACTCAAATTTTCACGTGAGGACGTGACCATTGACGTCCGCTGCCAGGGGACTGAAGGATATTTTTTTTTATATATTTTAATGGCAGCTCTATTACCAGCGGGAAAATAGTACCATCTTTTTGGTGGTAGGAGGATACATTAACCTAATGTTACTAAAACGATCGCACAGCTCAACTACCATTCATTGACTGGAAGATTCCATCTTCGAATCTCGTCACTATCTTTTTTTTTTTAAATTATTTTGTAAATCGTAAGTTTGGCACATCGGATGCACTCTTCTTCCGTCGTAACTTGTCAAATTAATTCTACAGAATCTGATAAACAATGATAAGCTTTTAATTTCATCAATGGGATATTTCTCACGAATGTCATTTGGGTATATTTTTTGATAAAAAAATACTTTTGAGTGATTTTATGACTCTTGCAGCGTCCGTGTGTGTTAGATAAACATATGTATAGGTTTATGTACGTCAAACCAAAGATTAACTTCATTCCATAAAAAAAGTATCTACGGCCTGTTGCTTTGCAAGACGGATGAGCATCTGTCCATGACGCCAGATAATGAATTGGCGTCACAAGTTGCATTAACATAATATTAGATCACATTGGTTCTTCCCTCTCTTATTTCTAATCTTGTTAATGTACCGTCGTATATCAGTGGTGGGGATTGAAATCGAGATTAGTTCTTCTGTGATTTTATACATTTTTCGGATTAATACCTTCTTCGTTGTTGTTTTGGATATAGGGTTGTTACACACGAAATATCGTTTTTTTTCATATCTTAAAGGATAAGGCTAGAACTGAAAGATCTAATAATGTAATTGCCTTCTTAAATGTACGAACGTAAATGTTGGTATAATTCTTTGTTTTGGTGGTTTCAAGCCGATGGCAGCAATGTTTTCTGGGTTTTTTTACCCAAGAAGTTAATTCAATTTTCAAGTATGGATTTAAATTGAGAGATTTAAGCGCGTAGGGGTGAGTGGAGAAAGTGCAGAGAAAGACATTAAAGATGAATTTAAAAACTCTCTCAACATTATAAGATTTCAAAATTTTCCAACGAGGGGAATAAAATGATACATTCAGAAATAATCTTTGCGTCAACTCTGTAACTGAGAAATATATCCTGGTTCCATACAGATACGTCAACCTGGGATTATATGAAAAAAAAAACATGCCTCAAGATTATCCTTTATTTACTGAGATTTTCGCAAAATTCACACAACTACATGACATTCAATATTCTGAGCACTTTTCTAAGAAAAATAAATGGAATTAACATCCCGTAGAATTTCTGTTCGTTGTGTAAAAAAATGGAAACAACAATATGTGAGTGAGATGTATCATCAAAATATTAATAGGTGATGTGAGAATCTTAGGAAGAAGAATCATTTTCCAAATTTTGGAATGGAACTTTCTTTTTTTTTCGATTCGTACTTAATTGAATAAGTATCAACAGTTTCATTAAAATAGCATGATATGCCGATTTTTTTTCTCATTTAGATTTCTCAGATGCTGATTTCCGGTGAAAATCCTGGTCAAATTCTTCTTACTCAGTAATTTGTCTATCATATTTGGACGACTTATCCATTATCTGTGAGGTCTGTAATTTTCTATGCGTGAGGTCACCAATATATGAATAATTGAAGAAAACATTTATTAATAATGTTTGATTATTTGGTCTTAGATACGATAGAGTAATCGTCGCTAGAGATTATTCCCTTTATTGGCTAAAATGGCTACTTCATAACTAAAAACGTACGTCTGTTTCAAATGAAGTCGTTGTTCTTGCTATAAGATCATAATCGTCATCATTGAAAATAAACCTTCCCATTTCTTCGCAACTCTCTGTTGTGGGCGTAGCAGAGCCAAAACTTTCAAAATTTGTCTCATTTGTCTTTCTATCTTGTATTCTGGTGGCTTCGGTTGCGCATGCGATCTCCAAGGATCCTTGTCGTGAGTCTTGATGTCAGTGGTTGCCTACATTTCTTGCAACATGTCTAGTCCATTGCCATTGAAGTTTTCCAGAGGATTCTATGCTGTGTCGGACTCCTGTTTGCTCCCTGATATACTGTGCTGTCTTGTGATCCCTCCATGATATGTTGAGCGGGATTCTCTTAGGTGCCCGTTGCATGCTTCTCAGTTTGGGGGTTACTCTTTTGATTAGGTTCCATCTTTCAATTTCACATGTGGCTATCAGGAGGATGCATTGGTTGTTCAACCTTTTTTTTTAAAGAATGGGATCTCTTTGTTTTTGAAAGTAGTTTTTACTTTGCCAAAAGTTTGCCGTCTAAGAGTGATTCTTTGCTTCTTTTGAAGATTCCGTGGAGATTCGTTGTCCTCAGTAGGTGTAGTGGCTACTTTATCCAGTTTTGTGACTTCGGTTCCGATTTTTATGTTCTTTCTCCCGTAGTGATTTTTGCATATGACCATAATTTGCTGACATTGATATGTAGGCCTAATTTCTTTCTTTCTTCATTTAGTTCGTCTATCATCTGTTGGAGGTAACGTAGATTTTCTGCAAAATGAGCCAAGTTGTCTGTGAATTTGAGGTTGTCCATATATTCACCGTCTATTTTGATTCTTTCATTCTCCGAACTTTCGTCTTCTGAAAATCATCTCAAGGCAGACTGTGGAAAGTTTTGGTGATCTGGTATCACCTTGCCTTGCTCCTTTTTCAGAGTTGGAAGAGCTCCAAGTCTTTATGTTGCCTGATAAGGAAACTGCTTTTACTGAATAGATGCTACAGTACCCTGACGTATACAGGGTCTACGCCTTGTAGAGTGATGGACGTAAGGACCATGAGGATTCTCACTGAGCCAAATTTTTCCTCGAAGTATACAGCAGCTACTGAGAGCAGCATTTTGAATTCTGTTGCTTTTTCTTTTAGTTGATTTTTTGAATGGAGATGGTCCATGGTCAAGTAGTTCTAAGAGCATCATGATTAATGTGTTCCAATCTTACAGGACTTTACTTTGCTTTTGGCATAAGCTGAAAAGCAAGTTTTTTTGTTTATGACCTTACCAGCTCTCTTGAATAGATAGTTAGTGATATTTTCTTGTCCTGAGCCTTTTCTTTTGTTTGTTAGATGGATTGCTTCTCATCCCATGGTGTAACTCCTAGGAAATCCTCGAACTGACTGTTTGTGTCTTGTGTATCCTGCTCGTGGGTTTGAGATCCATGTCATGAGGAGTGAAGATTTTGGAAGAATTCTCTGGTGTTGTCGGGAGAATTGTCTCTGTCTGTTGTTAGATCTCTGTTTTCCTCGAATATGCTACTATGAGTTGTTTCGACGATTTCTGTTGTGTACCCCCTTTTGTTCTGTCTTCGTTTCTCTCTGATCACTTTTTTCGGTTTCCTCTTGTTGTTGTCCATGGCTTGAGGTTTTTGAGCTTTTCCATTAGATTCTTGCTTTCATTTCAGACTTGACATTCATTGTTGACTTGATTTACAACGTGAATTTCTTTGATGGTATCAGGTTGGTCAGATAGGATGTAGATTTCGTCCATGGTTTTGTGGTTCTGGCTCTTCCAAGTCAATTTTCTATTAGGTTTGATCTCGGAAAAGGTATTCTGAAGTTGTTTTCGGTTGCGGAGTCCACAATATCTTCACGTCTCTTGTTCTATACTTTATATCCGAACACACCAACGCAATGGTCTTTTGATTGTACTACCTGTGCAGTGAAGTCTCAAATGATGGTATTGAAGTTGCTTTTAGTATCATGCAGAAGGGAATTCAAGTCATCATATAAATTGTTTATTTCTTCTTTAATTGATTGCAAACTAGGAGCGTAGACTTGGATGATAATCAGTTTGTACCTCTTTGAGTGTGGTATGGTGACGCTAGCTATGAAGTCCCAGAGTGCTTTGAAGCCTATCATGTTGTCTTTGAGGTCTTTATTGATGAGAAAGTTTGCATCACTTTGTTATATTGTCTCTCTCTCTCGCAGTGTAAGCGAGATGTTTGGTCTTAAGTTCCATCAGTTTTTCTCTAGGTGTCCTCATTTCACTCATGCCGATAATTTCTCATTTGCTGTTTTCGATATAATTATCTAGATCGGTAAATATTTTTGTAGATTCTGTTCAAAGAGTTCTGACATTGTAGGTGCAAATGTCAAATGCTGCTCTTTTGATGATGGTTTTTGAGGTTTTATTTTGGGGATCCCTATTGGAGAACGTCATTTCCATCCAAAGTGAGTGATATGGCACGGCCTTTTGAGGCCAATGACCCAGCAGGAATTCCTTTTTCTTTTTTTTAATTTTTTTTTTGTGGTGTAGAGCTTGGGTAATCGCTATTGGAGCACATCATCCCCACCAGAAGCAAGCGACAAGGCTGGGCCTTTTTGAGTCAATCACCCAATAGAAATGGTCTGTATATTTCCATTGCATGAACTGTAGGGTGTGTTGAGCCATGCCCTGCCGCACTGGCCAATGACGTGTTGAAAGGGGGTCTAGTGGACTGGTCCTGACTGATGTCATTGGAAGTGGCCTCTGAGCTCCATAGTTCTCAGCATCCATTCTATCTGCTCCGAGTAGGTGAGTAGGCATGGTTGTTCATAGCGCTGTAGAAGATAATGGAGCAAAAAGGACAAAAGTGATAAAAAAGATATGGGATATCGTAATGAATTTTTGTGGGGAGGGGTCTTTTTCTCTATCATTTACCTTCGTTGAATTTTTGTTTCGTGGCATGTCACAATCAAATCAAATATATGATTCAAATTTGAAAATTATACCCTTGTAAATTTTTATAGTGTACGTTTCAGAGAGAGAGAGAGAGAGAGAGAGAGAGAGAGAGAGAGAGTCGAGAGGAAGTCAGAAAAAGAAAGCTTCCAATAGAATTTTAGAGTAGGATTAAAGATTAAAGTAGAATGAAATTAAATGAATGTAGCATAGATAGACTAAAACAAAACAGTGGCACGATCTGAATTGGACTGAGACCTCTCATGTTTGAAATGGGATGCTTCAACTTTAGAAAGTTTGCTTAGAGAAAGAGACTGTTTTTCTTTTCAAATCTGAATCCTAACCCTCTAACATTTAAGATACAAATTAGACTAAAAATAAAAAAAGATCCAGCCGATATCTGCTATCGATAGAAATATGTAAAAAGGGACTACAGTTGAAGTTGTACTTCAGCAAGTCAAATCAACCATTTGCTCTTAACTACAGATTTTGACGATCGTGTTGATCTATGCATTTGTCAGTAACCTTGAAGTGGGACATGCCATGATTGACTTACAGGTAAAGTAGTACACCAGATCAAACTGTACAATTCGATTTTTGTTCGTTGGTAGCGAGTGTTATTTTCTGATCACTTGTATCAAGAGTATAGGGAATGGCCAGGGTATGGTTGATCATACGCACTTCTCTCCCTTAGCTTTGATTGAGAATGTGCAACTAAGCCAATCATCCAATTGAAAATAGAATTACAAATCATCTCTGTTCTGGTCTCCGAAAGAGCAAAATTTGAAAAATTAATTGATATTTCAATACTTTTCAGGCGAACAATCAGAAAATGATCACTCATTACACGGGGATAAAAAAAGTTGCAGTGTTATTGATCTGCTGGAACAATGAATTCGATACAAAAATGTCGAAAATAATTGGCGATAAAGGAATGATAATGGCATGATCACTTTATCTCTGGTCAATTCAAATATTTTCTGCAAGTTATTATCACCATTTAGGTTTCCTCCAAGAGCAGTGCAAACGTGAGAAATTTTGAAATGTTATCTGAATTTGATTTCTGATTCCGTAGGATTTCACTTTATTTTACCTTTTTTTAAAAATTCATGTGGTCAATCAAAATTGTGCGTAATTACAAGGTGATAATTTATTAAAGACATTGGTCGGCCAACCTCTAAGTTGGAAAATCCATTCATGCTCTAAGATCAATTCTAATTGGACTGTCAGGAACGTTGCAGAGTTAGTTAATAATGAAATTAGTGAAAATCAGCTAATCAAATTACGAGGAATAAGATGAAGGTGAGTTGTGCACTGATTATTCGATCATTTTTTTTTCGGAAGGCTGAGTTGAACTGAACTGTTGGATCGTTTGGTGAATTATTATGGCAGGAAATTTAACGATTTTAAAAGCTAAACAATAGAGGGCGGGATTGGCTATAATTACGAAATTTAACTGATTATCCAATCAGACGTAACAATTTTAACTATACACGATTCCAATTAGTGATTTGCGTTTAATGACGTAAATATCATTTAAGGTTTATATTCTTGGCAATTTGCTAACTGAAAAAAAATCGGACAGATCAATTACGGATGATGGTGATTAACTGGTAATTTAAAATATTTATATCTTTATAAATTCCATTCATATCAACGTAAGTAATCAATATTCTTATATCCAATGATATGTGAATGTATTAATAATTCAAGGTTGACTCCCGATTATGTATTGATTTAATGTATAACCTGTTTACTTTTCCAGTTGATATCAGATATTTTTTTTTACTATACCAATTATGAAGTGGGTCATTCAAAGCTTTAGCCTCATTATAAGCAATATCCTCTTCTTACATTTATTCACCAAATTAGCGATCAAAATCTCAATACTGTGTCATGCTTGTGATTGAAGATTTGTTTTGCTTTAAATTACCTTGAATTGCATACATGCTCATTATTCTTCGAGATTAATAACTACGATTTTTCACTTCTTTTCGAAACTATCAACTAAAACTGTCAACAACTACATAGTCGACATGTTTCATTTTTTTCAGTTTGAATTGGACAGACTGACCTGCTATGTATGTGCTACACGTACAGACTTCAGCAATGGAGCCAAAAGGCAGAAAAATTGAACTTTTTTTTTTCTTTTTGCAATTTCTGCATAAGGTTTTAACGGGTGGTTAATTTTCAAGATATGTTTATGCTAAATTGGTCCCATAGTTTGCGTTTATGCTACTTTTTTTTAGAAACTTGGACTCTAGTGATCACTGTCAATCAAAATGCAAGAGAAGAAAACTGATCACCCATTTCATTTTTTAATTGATCTTTTCTAACAGGGCACGCTGCAAAAAGATGTCTGTTGCGTTGCAATTTTTTATTGAATGATCACTGAGACCTGTTTTCCTATCAGCTGTCTCCTTTTACGTTGCTTTTAATGATTACGTTTTACAACTGTTAAGTACTCAGCTTTGATCAAGGGGAAAATGTAGCCTCTCACAAGAATAGACACGCATACCACACCTTTGAGTCGGTTTGATATTGAAAGTTTCATCCATTTTGCTACAAAAAACAGTTAGCATAAGATATACGATGACGAATATCTATATCTATATATATATATATATATATATATATATATATATATATATATATATATTTTGAAAGTGAAATAATTCCTGAACTAATACAATAATAAATGCAATGTTAAATCCTTGAAGAGAGACCAAATTATCTCGAGAGATGAAAAAAATCAATGGAATTACAGGTAGGCATGTTTAACAGAAACAGTAAAAATATTGTAGAAGCAAGCATACAAGCTCGACCGTCCATGGATTCAGCTTCAGGGTGTATTTTTTTCTAAAACTCATAAATGAACAAATGAAATTAAGTTCACATTCAACAGAAAATTCTTGTAAAATTCCGTCTAAGCTCCAAAATATCAAATGTTTAACTCCTTTAAATCTTTCTTCAGGGTTTTATAGCAAGATAATTTTTTTTAAAACTCACGACCCCAAGCTAAATTTATTTGAAATTTAGCAGTCATTCTTGCTTATGCTATATTTTTAGCGGTTTGTTCGTTTAAAGTATTCTTTAGCTATGTCCTCTGATCTTTGGAATAATCAAGCCTTTCACAAGATCACTGAGTCACACACTCTCAGTGGCTTCTTATGCAAAAGCGGGTGTTTCATTGGATAATGTGATCGTAATTTGTGACTTGTATTCATAACAAAAAAGAACGATCTAAGGAAATTTCGTAAGCAATGTCAATGAAATTAATCTTCTGACGATCGTCCTCCTCTGTGCCTGTTACTAACATTAGAAAAACTAAAGCAGGGATTTGATCAGTAGATCCAACCATTTCGTGAACATAAAACTCAGGTCGGTCGTGATTTATTGCTTACAACTCTTTGTGCTCGAAGAGAAGCTGTTCGGAGTTCTATAATCTTTTTGTGGGCAATATTTGATGGTTTCATAATGGGGTACTCAGCCAAAATATTGATGCTCTCTGGATTAAGGGGTGTTACCATGTCCAGAGAAAGAATGTGCACAACATGTTTTTATTACGCTTTTGTTACATACAATGTATCTTTCACTATAATGTACCAAATATATGACAGCGTTTTGTGATTACTTCTTTTGATATTCTCTCGGCCGGGTAGACCACTATAATGCAGAATAATCAAAATATACGAACGGTGAGTTTATTTATGGCTTGATTTGAATAAAAAGATCGTGCATCAGCCGGGCAACTGATCATTTGAATGATGCTATCAATAGTATTTAGTATTACTGAAAATGGTTCAACGGTCTCGAGGTGTTTTATAGTATTGTATATTACATTTCTCAATAAATCAGCGCTGAAATGTTATATAAAGACACAAATAGGATTTATATTTAACATACCTGATATATTGCCTGAGGGGCACTCCATGAATGTTTATGTCATGCGGTCGTAGGTGTAGGAGTTCAAAAAAAGACCTTTCCAGGTATTTTCTGAGCTTAAGCTGGCCAGAGAACAAAAGGGTCGAGTACAATACGTACAGCTGATCTCACAACTATAGAACTGGTGTGAAAGACTAACTTGCTAACTATTCGTATCAAAGCACTGCGGACCATATTTAATACTGATGATGTGCAACAACCACATCTGGGATAAAAACACAGAATCGAGGACACAGAACTGGAAGAAGTAGACCACTACATCTACCTAGGACAACAAATCTCCTTGAGACCCTCAAAAGAAGAAGAAATCAAGCGAAGAATCACACTAGGATTACAAGCCTTTGACAGAGCTAGCTCAACCTTCAAAAATAAGAAAATCCCAGAGAAGGGTGTATAACCAATGCATCGTCCAAATTGTCACTTATGGAGCCAAGACATGAAACCTAACCAAGAGACAGACCCGTAAATTGAGAACCATGCAATGTGCACATGAAATAATAATGCTGGGCCTTACATGGAGAGACCACAAGATCGCACAGTACATCTGAGAAAAGACAAGAGTCAGGGACATCATAGAATCCATTAAAAATCTCAAATCGCGGCGGGCTGGCCATGTTGCAAGAATGGCAGACAACTGATGGACATCACGACTCACGACACGGATCCCCTGAGATCACATGCGCGATCGAGGTTGGCAGAATATTAGATGGCGAGACGAGTTAGACAAGTTCAGGAAGTACTGGCTCCGCGACGCCCATGATAGAGAAGTGTGGCAAATCCTGAGGAAGGTCTATGTCCAAAGACGGACGTTAAAAGACTGATGATGATGATGATGATGATGCTGATGCTGATGCTGCTGCTGATGATGATGATGATTTCAAGTTCAGCTTAATAAATGTCAGAAAGCCATACTAATATTTGCAGATCAAAGTTATTATCACCAGCGAAATGTGATAAGTTCGCTGACTATCGAGCGTTGACAAATGCATGACTATTTACCTAACAGGTTCAGCTAGTAGACCTGGCATATGTCAGTATAGTAACATAATCTAACGACACAAAATTCCCTCCTTTAGGCTACGGAGACCTTCACCCCTTCCAGCTGAAAAATGGCAAGGTGATACCAGCTCGCCTAAACTCTTCACAGCGTGCCTCGAAATGATCTTCTGTGACCTACACTGGGGAATAAATGAACCAAAATAGACGGCAAATACCCCAAAATAAGCTAGACTAACTGAATTGAGAAAGCCGGTCTCCACAGCAAAACAAATATCCTTTACAATGAACATGTTGCAGCAAAAGACATCACAATGGAATTGAGGATGTAAAACTGTACAAATTAGATGATGACAAAATAATATATCAAGCGAAGAATTACTCTAAGACGGCAAGTTTTCAGTAAACTAACTGAACCTGCAATTACTGAAATATCTATGTCATAAATAGAGTGTTATACAATCAATGCATCTTGCTATAGTCACCTAGTGAGCTGAAAATGGAGCCCAATTAAAATATCGACCCTCAAACTCAGAATCATGTAACGTGCACATAAGGGGGTCATTCTCAACATAACGTGGAGAGATATCAAAACAACACAATATATAAAAGGAAAAATAGGATGTCATTTAATCCATTAGAGCACTATTATCAACTGACTGGTCATATTTCGAAAAGGGTAAACATTTGCTGAATATCACGATTCGCAACATGCATTCCAAGACATCACATGCGAAAGCCTGGTCTATAAAACATAAAATGACGGGACAAAGCAAATAGGCTGAAAAAGTATTTGCTCGGTTATTTCCATGATAGAGGAGTCTTGCAATATTTTTGAGTAGGGCTGTTCAATGACAGGATCAAAAGGATGATGATGATGATGATGATGATGATGATGATGATGATGATGATGATGATGATGATTATGAAGTCTATTACATTATACTATACCAGACAAGCGAACGAATTATATTAGAAAATTGATTCCTAGGATAACACCGTGCAAAGCATTTTTGTGCCTGCTCAACAATCATTTCGTGGATGCTTATCCATAGAAAATAGCTATTATTCACGGCAAACTTTGCTTTTGTAACCAGGACAATGATATTTGCATACGTAATTGCTTTTCTTACTTTGGGATTAAAATGTACAAATTTGCCCGCCGTCGAATTGAAAATAGGTACATTTCAAAAGATCAATCCTGGTCGTATCAGCAATGATGAATATGAGTTACACTTCCTCCACTTTTCTAACATGATTGAACAGAAAATGACATTTATAACCCAGGATACAAAGAAGTAAAGAAAAGTAGTCAATTGAAATCTATATTGGCTGAAAAGTCCCTCCATAATTACATATCCAATGACGCAGACAATTCTAATCACAGTTTGAAAAATGTTTATGTGCAGATGATATTTTAAATTGGATATATATTTGGTACGAAAGAGTTCGATCTGCTTAAAGTGCACGTGTGAATTTATATGAATCGGAAATTATTTGTGGATAATTGGAAATGACCTCAGATCTCTCTTGATGAGCAATGAATTTCTCACATTTGGTGGGTGTTGAAAGTTATTCAAATTAGCTGAAAATATGCCGAACGAGCGGGACTTTTCAGTTAATTCCCATGAAAGGCCGAAAGGAAGTCAAAGTAAGAATGTAACAAGTGAAGATCGAATGATCTAAGCTAGCCTGTAAGACCGTGAAATGATTATGCTAATAATCAAGTCACCTAACGTTGTACGTCTTGTCTTGTTGTGATGACAGAAATTGCCATAGGCACGTTTTCGCTTGGTCGTATGTTCAGGTTGAAAGACATTTTAATAAGTCTGTATTGATTCTTTCAATGAATCATCACATGCTTCTTATTGGAAAGATTTAAAGGATTAACGGTGATTGCATGATTGATTATTATCAATTGATTTATTGGAAATATTGTTGAAGAACCGTAGCCATCAAACGTGGCGAAAAGTTCTATCCTGTTTTATTTCAAGGTGGGTTTATGTATTTTTTCAAACAATCCTAGCTATAATGTTAGGTCTACATACATGAAATCAGACATCACAAATTCATTAAACCCTCTCTAAATGTTTATTTTACTTTATCTTAAATTACCTTTCCATTCATTTTGGCTTAAAAGCTTTTCTAGCCCCTTTTAACTTCGATCAGACGGGTTTATGTTTAGAATCTTGAGAATCTAGACGTTTCTAGAAGTATTTGCTTCATTTTAGATGTTTTCCATGAGAAAATGCTACCGATGTCATGAATAGAATTTATTCTCACCATATTTGTACTTTGATGTGATTTTTCGTTGCCTCTAGTTTTGACGCAATGGTTATTCAAATATTGACAGTACATGATGAATTCCTATCTTGGTTGATGTAGATATTGTTATAGACGTGATGTTTCAGCAAGGAAGGACATAAAAAAGGAATCACAGGAGTGAAATAATGTAAAAATGAACTAAAATAGAATGAAAAGTGATAGATAAGAACAAAATGGGCACCTGAAGTAGGCCGGAGGGCTCTCAACCGAAATAAACTGCACATGTTTGGTGTTGAAGAGATTTGACGATAATTTTGTAAGAATATTAGGAAATGAAGACAGTATTATTCCTAACACAATGGAGAGATAAATACCTACTTAGATGAATAGATATCTACCTAGATGAATAGATTAGCTTCGACGGTGAAAAATTAGAAGGAAACCATGAATCTGCATAAAAAATAGTGGTTGCATCACAAATAAGTGATCATACACTATGGAAGAGAATAAAGATGAATTAGGAAACGAGACTTAAATGTTGTATGCAAAAAAAGGGAAAATGGAATAATGACTTTGAAAATAAAGATAATCAGCACTGTTTCCTAGGGAAGATATTCTCTTCCCTCCCAAAACACCAGCCCTTAGTAGCGAACATAACACTGAGTCTTGTGAATATAGCGCCAGAGGTCCACACCATATAAATATGACATATCCTTCCAAAATCATTTGAATGGATTCAGCGTAGATTGTAACGAAAAAAAGTTTCAGAACTATCAAGATTAAAACTCCTCTCAACGGACTGAAATCTGACGCTTTATTTTGGTTAGGTGCGACTGTTTAAAATTAGTTTGAGTAAAGACAGTGGAGTTTAAAAATGATCACAAATAAAAATAGCTTGAAAACAATCAGACAAAAAACGTACATCTCTCTGACTTGGTTGGCGTAAGTAAAACAACTATGAAAATGATAATAGAAAGTTCGACCTAAATCACTTCGAATTTTGACTCGAACTGTACTCATAACAACAGAATGAGGTATATGAGGGCAGTTGACATTGATGAAGAAACGGGAAAAAGCAACAGTTGATTGCTCCTAAGCACTTATAGTACAAAGTTGGTTTCCGATAACAGCTCTGAGCCCAGAACGTTACTCTTTGTCACATGGAAGATCGACAACATTGCACTTGTTGTTCTGAAATGGGAACACAACACTGGACGGATCTTCGGTCAGTTGACTTACCCAGTGAAGTCCATTAGACAGGTAAGCAAGGGTGAGTCTGTAGTGAGTTCAATTCGCTACAGATCTTCCATCTTGAATTGGACCAGGCTGATTGTATAACATAGTCTCTTTTTTTCCTAAATTTTCAATTCGACGATCAACCGTTTTCGAAACTAGAGACCAGTGGCGAATTAAAACCCAGCCAGGTAGAAAATGAAAGAAGATAGACTTACGTATATTCATTCACAAACAGAGCAGAGTAAAATAGGAGCCAAATATAGCTAATGAACGACATTAAGACGAATATTTTTTGTCTTCTTTTTACTTGTATAGTACAGCCAGGTAATTAAAAATACCATACATTCAAGTGATATTATTACTTTTTTGTTTTGTGGTATGGCTATGACTTCAGTTTGTGATAATGCACCAAATATTCATAATGTTGAGACCGTACTTCCATAAACTACAGTGATAAAATACTAACCCTAGCTACGCGGTTATTGGCTAAAAGTTGTTGACCATAAACACTAAGGAGTTTATAAGACTCGGGTATAGTTATAGAACAAGTGTGGAATCACTGA
This sequence comes from Thysanoteuthis rhombus, assembly GCA_963457665.1. NCBI lineage: Eukaryota > Metazoa > Mollusca > Cephalopoda > Oegopsida > Thysanoteuthidae > Thysanoteuthis > Thysanoteuthis major. Next base: position 46,059,716 of record OY735208.1, on the reverse strand, counting down.
ATTGATTGCTCGCAAGCATTAAGCGCAGGGCCCTTGAAATAGCCGGACCTGTAGCAGATGTAATTTTTGCTACAAAGCTCATCTGGCACTGGGTAGAATTATTCTATACTGGTGAATATATCGATTTCTTTTACAGTTTCATTCTTGACTTTTACCTTGGAAATCATCAATCATCCGTTGTATTGCACATCTTGAAATTGTTTCAGCAAGGCACTTATTATTGTCATGTACAAAAAATTCTTCCATTAGACCTTCATCAAAGCAACCCCTTTCATTTCTGTAGAGTGAAAATATTCTGTGCTTCGATAAATGTACACTTTTTTCTTGATTTATTTCCTTTATCCGCTTTAACAAGTCCGTAGGAACTTTAAATATAACATCAATATAGTGGAGAAAATAACGAAGAGAATTAGCAGGAAAGAAAATAATAAGGGAAAATACAAGAAAATTAAAAGAGCAAAATTAAATGATAACAACTATGCAAAAAACACCTTCCCCAAAAAATTGCTTTTATCACATGAATGAAGTCAAAAAAAGTAAAAGAAAAAAACGTATTACGGATAAAACAAAAAGTACAAAACAGAATATAAAGAGTTTCAACAAATTAGAAAAAATAAATATGTACAAAACATTAATTACATGAATCAATCATAACAGTGGCTACTTCTTTATTTGTTCTATAGTTTAATCGTTGAGTATCACTCCTTGCAGTTCGTCCCTTTCGGTAATTTTGTTTTCAATTTTTCTAGTATCCACGTAGTTCAATCAATGGGGGATCGATTTTAATCCTACTCGATCGTCATAAATGCTTTTACGTTAAAGAATTCTATCTTCAATAAATCAGAACACGGCAGAGAGTAATTCTAGTTTGATGAATGACATTTTCAGTCAAAATATGCAATCATCTCCGTCGAAATATAATTTTTCAATCATGCTTATTAGAATGTAGGAAGGACATAAAACACATTGAAAAAAAATAGACTCCAACAAGAGAAAAAACGATTAATACTTAGGCGACCATAATTCGTGATTGGGAAGATTAAATGATGAGCTTACAAATATTCTGTAATAACAACGATGCATTAAGAATTAACACGAAATCATAGAAAAAAAACACCACAGAAAAAACAAATAAAAAATGTTGACAGGAAATTGCACATGTTTGAATAAACGGATGTGCAGAGGGTACTTGAATAGAGAAACGCAATCATCTTTGTAATGCGTACGAACAAATGCATGAAAACAAATCATATCTAAGCCAAAATAGACATGGTGACTAAAAGCAGATGTCGCTTATTCGGAAACAGAGAGAAACTATCATTCGTATCATAAGCAAATATATCAAATTAACACAGATAGGAATTTCCAAAACTGGTATGATTAGTCAATCAATAGGAACACCGATGTGACAAACATATTTTGGCTGAATGCCTTTTTGGTGGCCAGGATCATTTGAAAAAAACACGAAAAAAGAGGTGATAAATGGATATGAAACTTTTCTCACCTCTTGTGGAATCACTAAGATGTCCAAGATGGATAAAACAAGCATGAATTCAGCTGGGCGGAAACCAAGTGACCGATTTAGAATGATCTTAAACTTTGAAAAAAGAACCAACCAATTATAAAATATTTTGTGGTGGCATTTCGGAAGAAAAATAATTACTTCTTTCTATAAATGAGGAATAAATGCTTAATTTTTGGTATTCTCTAGCCATATTGGTGCAGCTTATATTGGTGTAAAATTTATCCTGAGTCATATGAAGATTAGGACTATCTATGACCTTAGAATTCAAGTGAATTCCCAACTTCAGACAACCAGACAAGATCCGGTCGTCGTATACAAAAACGGTGAAATTACCTCGATATGGATGTCACCAGGGTTGGATAAAGCTCGAATGATCTCCTCTTCTTCCCAAATCTGGCAGCCATGAATGTGACCATTCAAGTAAATAAGATGGGAAACTGAAAATGAGGAATAGCTTTATAAACAGAAT
>OY735208.1:46025222-46052722 GCA_963457665.1 Thysanoteuthis rhombus | reverse complement strand
GATAAAAACATATATCATAACGATTTCCAGGGGAGTACTTATGTGAACATCTCCTCACACATACCATTTATACCTATCTTTATCTTAAATTCCCAATATATATATATGAGAGAAAGATAGTGAGGGAAGGAGGTAAAATGAGAGATAGATACAGAAAGAGAGAGAGAGAGAGAGAGAGAGAGAGATTCGTGACATCGATATTTTGAATAAAGGAATTTTTGTGCACACAAGAATTTCAACAACAATATTCCCTCCGGATGATGTTGACAGAAATGTGGGCGGAAGTCTTACAGGCTGTTTTGATTCGCCTTACAAAGAGTGGTCTACACACAGTAGTATAAAGAGAGAAGAATCACGCCAACCAGCAACTGTAACAAAGAGACAAAATACCTTGGAGAAAGCACAGGACACCTTGAAGCCATGAATGGAAAGAAAAGCTAAATCCACAGAGACTTCAGGAGACAAGCCAATGGAATTGCCATCAAAAGGATCGAGTTTAGTTTGCACAAAATACTTGTGGAGAGAAAGACTGAATTATTGGAAACTGCAGCCTTGGACAAGTATATGGAAATGAATAACATCAAGGGTAACAAAAAAGGAATTATCAAGACACAGGGGAGTAGCAAGCGACGCCCGTACCCAGACAGAAATGAAAACGGAAATTATGTAAGTTGACGCTGCACATTAACAAGGAAAGAAGTAAAAAAAAAACAGTGCAATATAGTAAACAATACGTATTGGCCAGAATGGGTAATGGCTTGAGTGATCGAGGGCCATGTCTCTCATATCAGGTAACATCGGGTGATCAGATGAAGATGCAACAAGTTGCAATGCACAATGACCGAAAGGACATGTTACCTCAAATAATCTTGGCTAAAAAAGTGCATTTATAAAGCGATTAGTAAGCATTTGTTCGCAGATTAAATGTTTCTGCTGTTTGAGCTCTAAGACCTAGATGGTTTTCCACAGATTTCCCTGATTATTTTCAAATTAAGTGTGTGTACACAACGTGTACAGTACACAAGCATAAATCTGTTTTTTGGGGAATTCGATCGCTGACTCATCGGCAAAAAAAAAAACGAATCAAGCACTCAGTCTGGAGAATTTGGATCTTTTTTTTAAAGATGTACTTGGCAGATGGCAAGAGAATTCACCCAATGAAGAATCTTGAATCGATCACAAAAGAATGTATTAAAAATATACTCCTGGTTACTTCGAACTGAGTTGGATTTAGTGAATGTTACTCGTTTGAAAGCGTAGAGAAATATTGATATCGCATTGATGGAAGCTTTTTTGTATCATGGGACCTGCTTTCTGAGAATTAAAAAAAAAATTGTTGGAAAAATTGCAAACTATTGTCATTATCATCATCAGCCTTTTAGTGTCTTCCATCGACATTATCCTTTTCCAATATTCGCTAAATCTTTCCGTCATGGGCTCTGCGGAGAAAATATTTTCAGTACTTGTTGTTCTTCAAGAAACCTCATATTTTGATGGCCAGACTTTCACTTATGATCTCTGAGGATCCTAGATCTGATTATTTATGTGAAATAGGTGTCTTACATTCTTGCAATGAATCCAACCCATTGCCATTTGAGTTTTCTGATGTGTCTGTGATACATCTAACTCAGATTTCGCTCTTAGTTACGGTGCTCGTGATCTCTGCTTGTGATAATGAGTCTATTTTCTCTTGTGTGCAATGCACGGTTCTCAGCTTGAGTGTCAACCTATTAGTTGGGTTCCATGTTTAAGCTCAATTGGTGAGTATCTGACGGATGCATTGGTTGTATACCCTTTCTTACATGATTAATTGGATTTTCTTGTTATTGAAAGGTATGCTGGCTTTTCTAAACATTTCGAAACGTAAAGTGATTCTTTATTCGATTTTTCATTCATTTCATGATATCATGGAGATTTGTTGTCTCAGGTAGATGTAAGGGTGTACTTTCTTCTGTTGTGCATTTCCTGCTTTGATTGCTGTGTTATGACATTCGTTTTACTAACGTTTTGCTTCTTCCTCCAATTCGTCTAGCATTCTTTGAAGGTTCACAGCTACAATGAACATGTAGTCAGCGAATCTGAGGTTCCTTATATACTTGCCGTCTATTTTGTTTCTTATTGTCCCATTCTAGGTCTCAGAAAATTATCTCAAGTCTGGCTGTGTAGATATTTAGTGACTTGGTGTTGCCTTGTCTCACCACTTTTGGGGGCTCAAAGGGCTCAGTCTGCATGTGGACCTGGTAATATAACTGCTGTGTAGGTAGATATTATGAAAGAATCTGTCATATATGGTGTCTACGCCTTGTTGTATGATAGCAAGAATGACTTTGGGGATTTCTTTGGAGTCGAAAGCATTCTTGGAGGCAACAAATGCTACAACATGTTGAATTTCATATTCAGCTTCTTTGTCTTCCAGTTGATTTACCAAAATGGAAATAGTTTATGGTTGAGTAATTTTTTTCTGAGCCAGCCTTTCCCCTTGATTGTATTTTATCTAGCATTTTTGTGATTCGGTTAGTTATCACCCTGGTGAAGTGGCTATGTGTAATAGAGTAAACTTTTTGGCCTGGAGTTGTTTCGATCTTGCAAGTTCCCTTTCTTTCTAAATTTTTCTTTTTTTTTTTTATCTTTTTAAGCATTATTTGAGAAACTCTCCAAGATTTTTGGGCTTGGAGTTAAATAAAATGTATATATTCCAAGTGATGACTTCAGCAGGTTTTTCTGAGTGGGTTGATGGTGATGTTATCTGGTCGTGGGGCCTTTCAATTTTGTTTGTTCGACGGCTTGATTTAACACCATCCACCCACCAAGTGACATCTGGGAAATCTCAGAACAGGTAAGTTGTAAGTTGTTTATATCTTGTTCATTGTTTTGTATCCTTATTAGGAGTGTCGAAGGTTTGCTTGTAGAATTCTTGGGTGCATTCGACAATTCAATACTTGTCCATTGTTATCTTGATTTGTCTTCAATCACACTTATTTGCTTTATTCATGTACTGAGAGTCTTTGAAGTCCCTACCGCTTTCGAGAATGCTTGTGTGTATCTTCTTTAATCTTGTCTTCGTTTCTTTTCAATTCTTTGTTTGATTTGGTTGCTTCAAACTTTTCTCTTCTTGTCGTCGATGGCTCATGACTCCTGCGTTTTTCCACGGATTCTTTTTCTTCTGTAAGTTTACTCTTGTTTGAACATATTGGCAGCTTGTAGATGAATGTTTGTTATTTTATAAAGTTTGTTGAATCTCTATTCTGGCTCAGTGAGAAGCTCATACCTATTTTTTTTTTCAAAGTTCTAGTTTGAAGGATCGAGTAAGATCTTTTTGTACACTAAATGGTTGAAGTTTGCTGTGGAACATTTTCCTGTGGTCTTTCTTGGTATTAATTTGAAGTTTACATTTCATTATTCAATGGATGTTTCTAAATATTGATTTGATAGCTATTGTCACTTGATCCTAAACAAGAGCCAGATGATACCTTCAGTGTCGAATAGCATAAGTTTAATGATTACCATGCAGTTGCAATCGTTATGCTAGTTTACCTAAGCTGTCGTTAAATGTTAGTATTATTGAAATAATTTTGCAATTGCATCAACCTGAATTTCAAAAATATTATCTTGCATTATTTTCAGTTTTCGATTTGTTTTATCAGAATGGACCAAATATTTTCTCCCATTGGAAATATTCTTAGTATTCGATAGTTATCAACCTTGACAAATGTTATACACAAAAAATATAACCCATAAAGAAAAATAGTCAGTAGTCAATTGTTTGGTAGCACAGACAATGGAGAAAAAAGCTTAGTTCAGACCCCCAACCAAGTATGATAGTAATGTCTACGGGGAAAGGCCTGAATCCATCCTTCTCTCCCCCGAGCTTTGGTCTGAGCAGCCTATGGTGAAGTGAATTAGGCCGATTCGGCGTAATTTGTCTCCTCCTTGTCTAACTTGCGTATTGCAAACTGCGAAAGACTAATCATGACAGAGAAAAGTGTTATACGTTCAGCGTGAGAGCATTGCTTCACTTTTTATATGGTCTTTCACGTGGCAAATTATACAAGTATTGCGATTACTTGTGTTTTTTTTTTCTCTGCATATCTCGGCCATTCACAATGAGTAACATTAACTGCAGGACGGCTGTCAAAACAATTTGTATTTTTAAATATAAAGTCTAAAGGTTATCTTTGCTTGGAAATTGTTCAATAACAAATCAAAATTAGTTTAAAGAAGTCTGACTGAAATATTTATGCTGGTAATCATAATGTAAACAAATATAAACATCTGGGAATAAAGTAGACCGTACAAAAGCTATGTTATTAAGGTTATAAGATAAAGAATAAATTGTGTATCTCTGTAGTGATAAATTATCTACAGACAGACAATATATATATATATACATATATATATAAATATATATATATATACATACTGCCAGTCAATATGATCATCTATGAGACATTATATACATAATGTTTACACCAGCGCATACATATATATACATTTGTTTAATGATAATAATAATGATGATAATAATAATAATAATAATAATAATAATAATAATAATAATAATAATAGTAATAACAATAATGATAAAAATAATAATTATCATTATTATTATTATTATTATTATTATTATTATTATTATTATTATTATTATTATTTGGAATCTTACACCAGTTGCCTGGCGGTAACTGCTGGAGTTTGAGTGACAGCAAGTCTCCTCAAGTTTCCAGCCCTCCTCCCCTAGTACTCATAGGTCGCAGTAATTCTGCGATTTACAGTTTCGGTTGCCCAGTGGTTACTATTATTATTATTATCATTATTATTATTATTATCATTATTATTATTATTATTAAACAATCATTATTACATCGTATGGAATTTCTATCAGTCCTAAAATTCACAAATTCCCAAAGTATAACTTCATTGTTTAGGTATACAAGAATAAAAAGTAAAAACTTGAAAGTTTTTGATTCTACTCGCTGGTTTGTGTCAGTGAATTTCTCCTAACCATGTCACATAAATTTCATTAAAATCACCGAGAAGGGCTCTGATGTTTTGAACCCCAAATGGGGATAAACATATTTTAATCTTGAAACGTCTACAATATTTTTGAATATTTTCAATTTTAAAAAACAAGTCCAAAATAAAGCTCATGTTGGAAATCTTTCGTACATGGTCCCCAAAGGCATCAACCATGTTTGAGAACAGCTATAGGAAGACGAAATTGACTAAAATGTCTACGTCTTCAAACGTCAAGATTAATCGGGGTCGACCAAAATGATACAAAAGGGTTTGAAATATCTGTTATGATGTATTATTATTATTATTATTATTATTATTATTATTATTATTATTATTATTATTATTATTATTATTATTATTATTATTATTATTATTATTTAGAAACATGTATATAACATTCATTAATCAATTTCAGGAAATATATTTAAAAAAAAAATATATATATATGTACATATATATATATATATATATATATATATATATATATATGTGTGTGTGTATGTGTGTGTGTGTGTATATGTGTGTGTCTATTTGTGTGTGTGTAATTTGTTTATTAATCTTGAATATCATTGGATATTTGCTTTTGCAGATAAGTGCCCTTGCTGAGAGTGCTTGAACCTAGAATGGGGGACATTGATGATAATAATCAATGATAATGTCATGCATAGACAACTCTTTTGTTGTTCTACGACTCTTCAGTGGGGCTATAGACTCAATATCCGACCAGGCTGGAATAAAACCTCTTCTTCTTGAGTCCTGTATTATATCCCTACTGGATGCAAAAGTTGACGATATATATGGACCGAATTTACTGATCTTTTTTTAGGCATATATACATACATGAATAGGATGATCACAAATTATTCTAATTCACCATTCAATCGTCATTTTCATCCATCTATCTATCCATTCATCGATCGATATATGTATATCTATCTATCTATCTATCTATCTATATATATATATATATATATATATATATATATATATATATATATATATATATATATGCATAATGTGTACTGTAGAGAGTGGGACAGACTCGGGAGTGGAGTGTTTGGTGGTAAGGTTTATTAATCCTTATAAGTAAAAAGCCCCTACATGTTTCGGGATTCTTCCCATCATCAGTGGTGTGTGCTGTGTGTGTGTGTGTATTAAAGTGTACCATGTGGAACCAGAGTCCACTGCCAGGAGCTATGCATTGTGGGTGAGTTTTGCTGTCAGGGCTGCTGGAGGCCTCCTGCTGAAGGGAAGAATGTCCAGTAGGTATCAGGTCTTTGGTAAAGCAGCAGCAGTTGGTCTTAGGGAGGGGAGAGTGTGTCAAGGTAGGGGGTAGTGATGTGGAGTTGGATTTAATGGTATGTTTGGGGTAGTGTAGAAGGAGGGTGGTGAGGTCAAGGAGCTACATCAACCTTAAAAGTTACTGAAAATGTTTTGGCTATGATTTGGACAGGGGTTATAACAGGCTAAGGTGAAGTTTTTCCTTTGGGTCTGGGTGACTTTGGAGCTTCCATTATTGACTGTGTCTTAGATGTGGGTGTGATGATATTAATGATAGGAGTTGTATATATTACGGTTCTGTGTGGTAAGGGCTGTTCAGTTTAGTGTTTAATCTATTAGGATACAGGGTTTTAAGTTTGTTGATCCACATGTCTTCGTGTTTCTCTAGAACTTTAGTTATGTCAATTGGAGTAGTTTTTTCTATTTTTCCTATGATGGTGAAGCTAGCGTCAGTGGCAAAATTGTGGTCAGGTGTGCTAAAGTGTAGTTCTACAGGAAGTGGGCCACGATTATTTTTTGACTTGATCCTATGTCTATAATTGTTGAGTCTAATGTTAAATTGCCACTCGGACTTGCCTATGTACTGTAACTTACATCTATTGCACTCTAGAAGGTATATAATGTTCTTACTGCAGCAGTTGCTATTGTGATATATGTGGTAACTCTCTTTTGTGGTAGTGCTTGTGAATGTGTTGGTGTATTTGAGGTGGTTGCAACATAGACTGTTTCTTATGTTGCAAGGTGTGTAGAATTTAATTGTTCTAGGTGTATTTTTGTGTACGACTTTATTGTTAACGATATTATTGCTACTAATCATGTCTCTGATGTTTTTGGGTCTGCGGTAGGAGATAACACGTGGGTCTGTGAATGTTTCTTTAAGATCTGTTTTGATCGTGAGAATGTTCCATCTATTATTGATGATGTGTGCTAAGGGTGGGAGTGTGTTGTTGAAGGTTGTTATAAGGGGTATGCAGTTGGGTTTGTTATTGTGGGACAGTATAAGGGTTTCATCTCTGGGTATTCCAGTTGCTTTTTTTATTTGTTTTTTGTGTCATCTAGCGAATAACCTCGTTGGGTGAAATATTGTATTAGGTTATGTTTGTGTCTGTTAAATTCACTATTAGTAAAGCAGATTCTTCTAATTCTAAGAGCTTGTGAAAATGATAGGCTTCTTTTTAAGTGTTGGGGATGGGCATATTTGGAGTGGAGGTAATTGTGGGTGTCCGTGGGTTTAGTGTGGAGGGTATTTTGGAGGTTTCTGTTGTCATCTATATATATGCGTCTGTCTGAGAAGGCTATGGAGTCAGTGGATGTCGTGAAGTCAAACTGGATAGAGTCATGTGCCGAGTTTAGATGTATAAAGAAATTATCTAGTTTGTTTTTTTCGCCTGTATATATGAAAAAAATGTCCTCAATGTATCTACCATAAAAGATGCAGTCATTATATATCTCTGGGTAAGTGTAGGTTTCTTCAAAAAAAAAAAATATATATATATATATATATATATATATGTATGTATGTGTGTGTGTTTGCATAATAATAATAACAATAATAATAATGATAATCATAATCATAATAATGATAATAATACTGAAAATAATGATATAAAAAATGATGATAACAATGATAATAATAATAATAATGATGATAAGATATCATTCGTTTATTATTCTTTTATGTATTATTCTTATGATATATACATGACTTATTTTTAATTTTTTTCAAAAATATATGAATATATAAACATATGATTCATTTATCAGTTTTGTAATATCAGAATAGTATATATGATTTACTTATCAATTTCATGATATATGGGTGTGTGTGTGCGCGCAATTCGACTCTGAATTTTATATTATATATCTATATATATATTATACATATATGATATGATTTTTTATTATTTTTATGATTTATATATAGATACACACACACAAACACCCACACACACACACATACACACACACACACACACACACATATATATATATATATATATATATATATATATACTAATTCCATGATGCTATTTTTTTTTCATATCATAAAATTGAATGTTTTGGACGGAATCGAATGACTTATCAGAGACAGGAACAACATTGGATGTTTTCTGAACATTGGAGTGATGTATTATTAATAAATATCCATTCAAAATCAAATAAAACAATGGAAATGAAAATTATTTCTTTTCTTTTTTTGAAGACGATCGAGTAAATTTTCAAATTTTTTTTTCTATCGAATTAAACAAACAGAATTTACCAGGAACTTGATATCATTATTTGATATGGACAGACAGAGGGAAATTTTTAGGGTTGATAAACTTATTAGAATGGAAAAAAGTTAACTATAATATTTCTTGAAAGCAATGAGAGTAGAGTAGGTATAGAGTTAATATACAAATAGTTTGACGAGAAATAATGTTATTTTTATAGTCTATATGATAATTGTGAAAATCTATGTTGTTTTGCTGGGTTTTTTTTCCAAACAACGTAGTCTGTTCTCGACGGTTTCCCAAACATCTTTAGTACAGTTGTTCAGGTACACCCGACAACTTTAAGCTATTATACTGGCTAATATTCGATGAAACTCACATACATCACTATGTTGAAATGTTGTTTTTTCCCTACAAACGGAAAAATGAAGGGAGATAATTTGTATTGTTGTGATTGAATGTGTCCAACATTTTATTTTTTTCATCCAGAATAATACAATCTTCAATCAGTGAAGATAGAAAAGTCAAGTAGGGCCTAACAGATTACTACATAATCGCTGTGAGTGTCACTCACACGAGGATTAGGTACATGTCTGCGCCGCCGGTTAAGCAACGCCGTTCAAGTGGTACCCGTTACACAAGCTCCATTTCGTGCTGCACAAACATTTAGATTATCGAATCAACGCCATTTTTATAGATGCAAGGAATTAAAACGTTCCTTCACTTAACTTTGCTTGAATGAAATTGTTTTATTATAAAGGCATTCCTTATTTCACGCTCAATATCTCATCGTAGGTAGATAAGATGAATTGAGGAGATATCTTTCAAGAGAGATTGATTGATAAAATTGAATATCAAACATAAATGACATTGTCCTATAATGTAGCTCTAAAGAATTATCACACTGATTCCTTTATGAATGAAATAGTAGTATCATTAGTTTTAGGCTTTAGGCTAAGCAAAGCCAATTGGATTAGATAATTTTGGTCTGACCATGTTCAATAAGCCAGTTTAGAAAATAGTAGCTGAAAAATGAGTTGATAGAAATAAGTAGTCATGAAAAAAAAAAGATCTTATCTCTTTTGAATCAAATTTTTTTTAGATTTGAGACTCAATTTGACTTTGCCGTGACAAGTCTCTTAAGGAATATTTAACTGGTCATTATTTTTTTTCATGGTCAGCTCTCTGTCATATGCCCACCTGTTGGATTAGGCAGACAACTTTTCATCTGTGCCCTGATTCACAGAACAAGAAATGTGATCTACCAAAGAGCTTTTACTGGTAAAAAAATAAAAAAAGTTGTTACTATCCAGTCCGTATGTTTTGCTTCACAACTGATAATCTTATAAAATACACTAAGTAAAAATATAGAATATATATATATATATATATATATATATACGTATATATGTATGTATATATATATATATATATACGTATGTATATATGTATGTATATATATATATATATGTATATATATATATATATATATATATATATATATATATATATATATATGTGTGTGTGTGTGTGTGTGTATGTATGTATGTATGTATGTCAAAATTTCACCCTTTCAAGTATAAAGAGGAGCTAAACTATTTTTATGAATATTATGAATCATCTTTAACTGGTCTCATTATCTAAATGTATATCAATAAAGATTTTGCGATTGCATTCTGATAATTTGAGAAAAATAGACTACATGGTGTTAGATTTTGTTTTGATCAGGCTTCACATCCGATCCATATATGTAACAATCAACTTTATTCAAATTCCGAAATACCTTGTTCTTCAAGATATCTTCTTGTGAATTCTTTTGAAGAAGTTTATATCCATTTGGGAGAGAGTGCAGCTTTCATTTTCTTTTTTTGAAGTCGTTATTAATTAGGAATAAATCATTTTTCTCGCTTGTGATTGCAGTTTTGATGATAGTATATATTCATTCTAAAAAAAATATTGAATCAATGAAACAAATTCAGTATTAGCATCGAAATGAAAAAAAATATTTGAGTAGGAATTGTGGGTATCTATTCATGACTAGCAGAGGTACCTGGCGTTCTTTGGGTGTAATAATATAGAGAAAAGATTATTTTGTGTTGAAAATAAAATGATTTTACTTATTGCAAGCTTTTATGTATTTCTTTTTATTGATGATCGTATGAGAACATTTATTTCAATGTACATACACTTTTCAAGTTACCTTTTCAAGTTTTAATGACCCTTGAGCTTCTGGAGACTGAGTTGATTGTCGGTTATATACCAGGTTCCTGTATTAGTTAATGTACTGAATGAAAGAATGATACTTTATATTTTTACCTAGAGTATTTTCTAAAATTCTAAATTCTTATGCAAAACTTAAAACAGGCATCAGAGAAATAATCTTTTTAAATCAGTATAAGCACTTCAGTAGATTTTATTTCTTGCTCTGTGATTTGGTGCATAAATGAAAAGTTGTCTGCTCAACCAAAGAGGTGGTCTTATGACATAGAAAAATATAGACAGGTTAACTCCCGTATCCTTGAGAGACTGTAACTGCTAAGTCAAATTGTGTTGCAATTTTTTTCTTGAAAAAAGATTTTAAAAAGATAAGATTTTTTTCATGACTACTTTTTTTATCAGCTTTTTTTTTATTTGCTTCTTTCAAGAGGCTTCGTGAACATTAACAGATAGAAATTATCTTATCAAATCGGCTTAGCTTACCCTAAAGCCTAATTATCTTCATACTACTATTTTGTTCATTAGGAAATTAGTATCGAATGAAAGAATAGTATCTTACATTTTTACTTTTCAAGTCTTCTCAAATTTTAAATTTTCATGCAAAACAAAGAACGGAAAATCATAGTAACAATGTTTTTTTAATCAGTAAAAGACCTTGGGTAGATAACTTTTCTTGTTTTGTGATTGCTTTTGTCTCTATATATATTATAAAAGAACAATGATTAAGAAGCTAGTCTCTGAACTATTAATATTGGAGTGAGTTCGATCATCAATTTCTACAATCGTACCTTTGTTTAATTCTACAGTAAGCTTAGTAAAATCAATATCTGTTTCATAACAATCATCACTCCTTCCAAAGTGTTATTCTATTTCCCCCAAATGCTTGGTCCACATTATGAGGCTGTTTCCTTATCAGATTAAACAAGCTTAGCCGTTTCAGGGTGGAACTACACCCCCAATTCTATTTCAGAAAAAGATATTCCCAGCAACTTTGTAATTTTCAAGTAGTTAATAGATGAATAAATAAAAATGTATCGTAATTTTTTTGGGGGGGGAATGTAATATATATCTGTGTGGCTCTGTCGGGAAGGAGCTCTTTCCGGATCACTTGGTCATGATTTCAAATTATACGAGGGGAATTGTAATCTTAAGTATCGGTTTCGTTTAACGTGTGGGATAGACGGACAGAGAAGAGTTTATTCCCTCAAATTAGGTGAAGATTGTCATTGTTAGTCAGTTGGAAAAAACAGTAAACACCAAACTCTGACTTGAACTGGATTTGGAAAGTATGTAAATTTCGATTGGTTACGTCATTGCTGGCTCAGCTGTCATGAAGCAATAGCGACCAACAGTGACCGGTGTTTGCCTCCCGGTAAAAGTCAGTATTATGAACGCACATTCTCATACTCCCAAATCCTGAAAATCTGGTCCAACACATTTTTTCAACCTGCATTTAGTTTCAATTAGGCTTGACTTATACTAAGGTGAAATTAGTAAACATTCATACATTTTTAATCGAATAGAGTAATTCTATAGTTTATTTTTTTATCATCTTGTTATTATTTTCTTTAAAGATAAGTGAAACTGTTGGAATTCATTTTCTAGCCAGTTTTTTGCAGGTGAATCAATTACATTTATATCAAGTTTTATGCTCATCTACAAACGATGTTGCAAACATCAAATGAATGAAAATAATTAACGAACTAAATTGAAAATCAAGTTATATATTTCGCTGCCAAAGAAGCAACACGAAGTATTTTTTCAAAAGAATACAGCAAAATTATTCTCCAACTCTTGCTTTTAACATAGTTTGCGAATGTGTTCCTCGAAGTGCAGGTAGTAACTGCTGACTAAGTCACAGGCTCAAAACAAATGAATTTATAAATTAAGAAAGTGAGGAAATATAAAATAATTGGGAATTTGAATACGAATATATTTGATTTTATTGTAATTTTCATGGATATTTTTTTGAACAGGTCATAATTCAGTCAGTCTTTATCAAATTGCTCACGTGGCTATTTCATCTATGTATGTGCTTATTAGACTATAAAGAAAATTATAATAATTAATGTCAGTTAATGTCGTTGCCCTGCGTTTGTATCTTGATGAGTCACGAGGTTAGTGAATATATTAAACCAGATTGCAATCGAAAAGTGCAAAAGAAACATCGTTTACATGAACCCAACTCTACTCGTGGTGAAATAGGTAGTTTTTTTTTTATCTGGAGGACGGGTCCTCGGTCGGCATGATAGGCCCCGATCTATTTATTTTTTGTCCCAAATCAGGGATGATTAATTGTGCTCTTAGGCAACCACTGCATACATCAAAGTGATGTATTCAAAAAATTCAAGAAGAAGAAAGAAGTGAAGGGGATATATTCGTACATTAACTTTTTAATCTGATTTTTTTTCGCAGCAGATAAGAATACAATGAACAGTTGAATAATAATAATATATCCCAGTTAATTATTCTAGTCTTATTTTGTTATAATTACATTATTCGATTATTGCATAGAAAGAAAACTTTCATAAATTCGAGGGAGGGATCATGGTGATTTTTCTTTAAAAAAATCAACAACCTATCTTTTCTTACGTTTTCTCTCATAAGACAAGATGTTTTGTTACTCCAACCAAAAGCCAAAGAATATAGTATAAACGAGCAAAGATGCATGAAAAGAAAGAGAAAGCTGCGTAGCATTTTTTTACCAACCAGAAACTCCTTTTTGTGTTTCTGTTTTTCATTTTTGTTTTTGTTTCAGTTTTATTTTTTTTTCATTCAAGTCATATTTTGACTGAAATTCGATCTTTGAGAATCGGAAGATCTCAACGGAAGAAATAGTGTTTTATATTGTTTCTATCTAGATTCTTTGTCATGATGTCAGATGTTTACAGCTTTGGCTAAAGAAGAGTCTATTGTTGGTGGAAGTTTGAATGAAGACAAAAATCAACAATACAAGACAAACCATCATTGGTCTCCCCGTTAGTCGGCACAGTTGGAATAGATATTTTTGATTTTTTTAGTCTCTGGAAGGGTTAAGATATGGGGTTAAAGTTTCCCTTCCCACAGTGGGGAATAAAATAAAGACATAGCATGTTGGTTGAGAAGATGATTATGCAGCATAATCTTGTTTCTAAGAGTTATTGATATCAATTTTCAGTTAGGGACCAACGGAAAAGATCCCGCAGCCATCCATTGATACATATGTGAGACATTCGGCAAGAACTGATAATGTGTGTTCAAGACAGAAAGTAAGAAACTCAAAATCCATTCTGCAGATACCTGTTTCGTTAAAGTGATGGATTTAGTCAGAGATAGACGTCTCATCTACACGTACACACTAACAACTATCCGT
This sequence comes from Thysanoteuthis rhombus, assembly GCA_963457665.1. Classification (NCBI taxonomy): domain Eukaryota; kingdom Metazoa; phylum Mollusca; class Cephalopoda; order Oegopsida; family Thysanoteuthidae; genus Thysanoteuthis; species Thysanoteuthis major. Next base: position 46,038,643 of record OY735208.1, on the reverse strand, counting down.
ACTGTTCTTTTACCTACAGCGAACGTCGCTAGGTCGATTGATACCCAAAACATTTTCTTTCATACCGAATTTGGAAAAGGCTTCAAAATAATTGAAAGGTAATTCAGTCGAGAGAGATTGATATATTTCTCTTTCTTGCACACTACACCGTACTCTTTTTTTAAAAATCAATTCTCAAAATGAAGAAAAAGTGAAAGAAAAACTATACAGTGTTTATAAATAATGTATAAACCTCATGTATATTCATAACTTTATTCATTTTCCAATTAATTATATTGCATTTCAGATTTTTTTTTTATCCTATTTCTTAAGCATCATTTTTGGTTTCGGAAGTTTGAATGGGAATTAACTCGAAGAAAAAAAATTATGATACAAATAATTTGTTGCAAAAACAAATCTTAGCAAAATTCGTATAAAGAACGTCGTAGGTTTTCAAATTAATCTGTTCTTTTCTCTTGTTTTATCCAGACTGTATGGGTGAATCACTAGCGAGTGTTTCTACAGGATTTCTGGTTTTATGAAATTAACTATTTCAATTCATATGAAATTTTGTGTTCAAATATGTATTTTTTCATACTCTGATGGAATTTTTTTATTAAATGCTCTATCATCTCTAACTTCGATTGTCGTCATTGACGTACCGAAATGTAAGTTATGTCCTTTGTTCAGTGTTATACGGAATCGTGATCCTCTGGATAGTTTTTTATCTACATCTAGGTGTTTTCTGGTTGGTTGGTAGTTTGTTTTTTTTTTGTTTTTTTTTTATTTTCTAATAAGATAAGTAATAAGTATATTTGATCTATTTTAATAAGAGAAAAAAGTAATAACTTATATAATTTGAAAATGTGTTGAATATCAAAGCTATATTTAATGTAATAAGTTATATATTGCATAGATTTCACACGCATACACACACACACACACACATACACACACGCACTTATTTATATATATGTGTGTCTTTGAGTGTATGTGTGTCTGTCTGTGTGCCTACATGTGTCTGTGTCTGTGTGGAGAATTGAGATTTTGCTGTTTTAAGAAGTTTTTGAGTAGTTTTATGGGTAAACTTGAAATTAAAGTTGGCAAAGCTACTATTGCTGCATCCTTACACACTGGAGGAACAAGCGAATTTATGGTCTGACTTTCATTTCATAAAATCATTCAATGGAAGCGAGATGGTAAATATTTATAGCTTCATTTTAACAGTAATTCGACCCCGGTCCCTGAAAATGGAACGTTATTGTCGAAATAAAATATAAGTTCTCCTTTAAATCAAATTAGCTGAATCAGACAGTTTTCAGCTAGTTTTTGCCTGAGGCCCCATCCATCTGCTGGGGATAGCTAGAAACCCGCTCTATCAGATGGTTTCCATCTAGTATGTATACATACATACATATATATATATATATATATATATATATATATATATATATATATATATATATATATATACAGCAGCAATCATAAATATTTGAACTAAGCCATTTTACTTTTTATTGAGCTCCAGGGTTTAAAACACGTGCATAACACAGGAATTACCAGCTTTTGCAATCAGCATAACAATGAATGCATTCAGTTATACTTAGTGCTTCTGAACACAAAATTTCTCGTAACTGATATCAGATTCTCAGATAGAAAAGGCCATTTTTTCAATCCTTCTATATCTGGTTTACAGTTTATCAAAGATATTGAAAAAAAAAGAACTTTCATAGAGTTACCGTATTGATATGAAAGCGATAACTTCCATTAAATCATTGATATGTACTATGGTTTATCCTCCGTAAACTCGCTAAAGTTAGTTCTTTCGTGTAAAATTCGGCCTTTTTTTCCACTTCTTTCGAGTTTTGAGTTATACTCAAATAATTTTCAGAACCGCAGGAAAGACTTTTGACAGATTTTATTCATTCTAACAATTTTTTTTTTTCATTTTACGCATTGAATCTAGGATTTTATGGGATAATGAAACGGTGATCGTAGTAACCATGTTCACTCCTCGATAAAAGTCGTCTTCGTTTATGTCTACGTGCCTCGATCGTGGGGCAGGGGAGCATCAACTGACAACCTGATTTTGATATAAAAAGTGAAAGGCAATTTTTAGCCAATCAGAATCCCCCATTTCTAAATCCAATTTTCGACGGTGCAGTATAGTAATAGGCTTCCATCTACATACAACACCACGATCAGTAAATCCTAACTAAAACTTCAACTAATAAAATTTATTCTCTCCAATAAAACTTTTCCACACATTAATATTACCTTTGGTATTAACAGACCACCATTGTACCACATAGTAAATCTCTTTTGTTGAAAAGACTTATTAAATTTATTTTATGTTTTTATCCTTTACTTCTCCTCACTGTCCGGTTCCATGCCTGTTTATCGTCTCTGAGCACACTCAGTTGCCTCCACTCTGGTTGAATAATCAATTCCGAACTAATTCTGCAGCTACAATGGTAAAAGGGTAGTTATACACAATAGTTACCTGTCATACAAACAGCATCATCTCCAAGGTTCATCTTCATCATCAATATGTGAATTGTTATGGTTCTTCCATAGAATACCAGAATCCTCTGATAATGTAAAGCTATCTCGATGTATGGTATATTTGCTCAGATTAAAGGTCAATGCTTTTTACCCCCAAAAAAATCTGCCGTAGAATCATGGTGGAGATGTACACGCTTTAGAATCGCATTGCCTTAGCCATTACAATATTGTTTGAACCACGGTGACTAACATCTTTATCATAGTTTAATGTAGATGAGATTATGATAGATATGGGTACGGAAAGATATTGAGCTAGTTGAATAAATTAAAAAATCGATGTACAGAGAAAAATAAGTATTTTTTAAATCGATTAAAAGATAGAATGAGTTGACGAAAGGAAAAATGGACGGTTTACGATGGAAACATATCTCATACAAATTGAATGGTCATCCTTGATCCTTGATCAACAGACATGGATCTCCTTTTACATACTTTTCAGACTCACTAAGCATTAGCCTTAAAAGAACTACCTACAGAGAAAAACAAAAGATAGATGGATAATATGTACTCCAACTAACATAGATGGACGTTTGATCAATATGGCCTACATAAATATAGTATGCACGTACTTTTAAATCAAATTGCACAACCGAATGGAAAAGGACTGCATCTTGTTTCATGTTTGCATGTGTTGGTGTGTTCCAGTGCTCATGGCCAAACCGATTTGTGTAGACTTGGGAATTGGCATCAGTACTCCGATAGACCCCTTCTAAGATATGCTTTCAAATTTTTTGAAAATAAGCATTTCTGAATTTTGAGGAAGCTTATCCTTACGGGTTTCTAGATGGGTTTCTCTTCATTCTGAAAGTTTTTTTTCTAATTGAAAAGGTCAGTTATGTCATAAAAGAATTTATTCTGAGCACAGAATTTATTCGCATGACTTGGGAAACTGACACAACTGTTTCTCAATCAGTAAGTGTGATGGCGAATCAGTGTTATATATATATATATATATATATATATATATATATATATATATATATATATATATATACTCATACATTGACCAATAACAACTATCACCTTGGTAGAGCATCCCACTTGTACAGAGCCAACATATTTTCGATGACCTGTAAGGTTAATACGTATGAAGATCCTTATGCCTATCACTCCTCTATCTATACAATCCCTGAATCCTATAAAATCTAACACCAAACACTTCCTTCCTACCCTAACACCTTATGTCCTCTCCAAGACATCACAGACTGACCTTGGTCTCACACAACAGGATAACCATAGCAGATGGGATCCAATTTTTTGCTCACAAAGCAAAAATCTTGATGGTGAACTTATGTTCCACAGCAAATTTATGATAATTAAATGATACACAGTACACACTACTGAAGAAGAGAACACCTCCCAAAACATGTCTAAACCATCAATGAAAACATTCACGAATAAATAAAACTAGTTTCCATACACTTCTACTCCAGAGTCTGTCTCACTTCATCAATAAAAGACGACCGAAGATGAAATGGTGGCAGTCTTGAGGGATCAATAAAAAATACACACCGTAGAGCACCTTGACTGTTTCGTCTTGTTGAACGACACAGGCGTATTTGAAAAGATCTTATAAAGGTTTCAACAAGTTTAGAAAAAAAAAACATAATGAAGAAGCTACCATCAAAATTGAATGAGTAAGAAATTGGTTTTTAATAAGAAACTGTTTGATGGTGCCATAGCAGAATATCTGATGACCTAGAATTTCTCTTAAACAGAAAGTGATTAAAATGATCTATCCGATTAGTTGCCATTCACTTTTTATCGGAACGTTGACTTTTTCTTTACCAGAGATGATAACATTATGCCAAAAGCAACCGTCTCCGAATTCTGATGTTTCCAAAATGAATATTGAATTATGCAGTGAAGATCAGGAATTAAAAAAGATGCTGCGTGCGAAAAAGATAAAATCAGAGTTGACTATTCACAGTCGAAAAATACTGGAAAATAGAAGAGAGAATCACGGAGTTCTTTCATATTTTCCCTCTGAAACGTGTTTCTCCTTTTCATTTTTCTTGAATATTATCATTCCATTATCATATACTTCCACATTATTATTATTATTTTTATTATTATTATTATTATTATTATTATTTTTATTATTATTATTATTATTATTATTATTATTATTATTATTATTATTATTATTATGTTGTTGTTGTTGTTGTTGTTGTTGTTGTCGTTGCCGTTGTTGTTGTTCTCGTCGCTGTTATGTAAGTCACCAGCCGAGTCTTAAGCAAAGACCTATACCCACCAACCTTGTAAGTTATGACAGTGTGGGGTTTGGAGAGAGAAAAAAGTAAAGCAAGGCTTTTACAAATAGAAATGATACAACACTTTCACAGACTTCTTTCTATATTTACATAAAATGATACATGCTAAATGTAGTTTATATATTTGCATGACAAGAATTTTTTTTATCAATGTGTGCTTTGAAGGCAAAAGCTTTTTTCTGTAGTTCATATAAGCTGGGTTATTTATAGTTATATCAGGATTCCTAGTGAAGTCCCATAATATGGTGACACCCTCGCTTCTGGGACAACTTCAGGCCGGTATTCGTACTATTTCTTAGCATATGGAGCGTTATAATGTTTTTGGATGTCCCAGTGCTAATACTGCCCAATTCTGTCGTGCCCTATCTTATATCAACTTGCTACAAAGACTGAGGACCCTGCTTCTATGTGGTCATTTATTCGATCTTATCATCACCTGTTCTACATATAGGATCACCTGTTCTACCATTTGTTTTTATGCCGTCGGCTACCATTTTGACCTTCCTCCCCACCATTTTGCTTCCAATCTTTCACTTCACAATCACTACTGGGTTTTAATCAGATCTAAATTTGTTCCTCTGGTGCAAAATGGGTATTGGCAGTGGACTGGTTTCTTTCGCCATCGTTCGTGCACTATTTTAATTTCTTCCTGTCTTCAGTGTCTAGTTAGGTTTTCATTCTTGACTTTATTTTCTTTCCCGTACTTATTTGCCTCCTTCGTGACTATTCTTGTGTTTTCTTTTACACTTGATCCATTCCCCCAGTCGTTTGTAGTTTGAATGTATTATATGTTTCTACATTTATTATCATCATCATTATTTGCATTTATACAACAGTTGCCCGGTGGTCACTGCTGGAATCAAGTGATAACAAGTCTTTCTCCCTCGTTTTCCCAATCTCACAGTACTATGAGTGTGTTTCACATCAGTTGTTTGGTGGTTATTGCAGTAAGCTGAGTGACAGTAAGTTTCTTCATGTCTCCAGCCCTTATTCCATATTACCATTACCTATCATAGATTTGTACCACGTCCACTAAGTCTGGGGGGGGGGACTATTAGGACATTTACCGACAGCTTTGGGTCGTAAGTCTCATATTTCCAATGATCTCACCAGTATTCATGCAGTTCCCAGCAGTGCTTGATTTGTATATTTTCAATACTTCCTCTTATCTCCAGTTCTTACAATTTTGTTTTCCGTGTCTTTAGTACGGTTCTGCCTGCACTTAATATTTTTGGTACTACCTTTATTTCAATGGTCGACGCCCTTTGCAGGTCCTTTACCAGGTCTTCGTGTTTCCCAAGGTTTTAACTCTCATGTTTATTCTGTGATCTGCAGGAATGGCCACATCTATTATTTAGTCGATTCTCCTCCCCTTGTCCGCAAATACCAGGTCGTCTTCTTATTTGGATTGGGTGGTTAGTTTGGATGCCAATGTCCCAGAGTAATTTATGGCTTCCCTTTTCCAGTCTTCATTTTGTGCTGATACTTGTCAGCATTGTTGAATCCTATTGGTTTGATCAGTTGTCATTGTACCATTGTTGCAACTATGTTGTGTTTGTTTTCATACTCTTTCTGAGTTAGTTGACTGCATTCAGTGGTTATGTGGTATACTCTCTACTCTGTTTCTTAACATAGGTGGTATTTGCTGTTTGATTGGGTCCTGTTGATTTCAATTTTGATATAGTTTGTCCTGATACATTCATTTGAGGGCTGTCGTGATGGAAGATTTCGTTCCTCTCTTAAGGATTTCTTCGCATAGCAACATACATGGTCTCTAGTCTGTGACATTTTGTATGTTTTGGATACCCCGAAAAGTTGTTTTTCCATTTCAATTTTCCTTTGTCAGGTGAGGTTGCTTTATGTTATTTGTTGCACTGTTTGGGTGCTTCTTATAATGTCTTCTCTATTTACTTTCGTATACTCATATAATACTGTTGTAGCTTTTTGGACATGGTCTCCTATGCTGATGAGTCTTCTACCGCCTGTTTCCCTCTTTAAATAGTCTAGCTGTGTCATCTTTTTGGTGTAAAGTGTTATGCATTGTCATAAGCTTTCTCATTCGCCAGTTTATTCAATGGATTATTATTATTATTATTATTATTATTATTATTATTATTATTATTATTATTATTATTATTATTATTACCATTATTATTATTATTACCATTATTATTATTATTATCATTGTTATTATCATTATTATCATTATTATTATTATTATTATTATTATTATTATTATTATTATTATTATTATATTCGTGTAGTATTTATTGCACACCGAGTTTTGGGTTGGAACTTAGGACAGGAAATAATGTTATGATTTAGTAGGCATTAGCTTTTTTAAGTATCAAGTTTTCTCTTACTGCTCCTTTTTTCCCTCTCCTTGTCCAACTCATCATTCTACTTTTTGTTTCCCCCTTTTCTTTTCTTTTCTTTGCCTTTCTTCTTCTTCTTCTTCTTCTTCTTCTTCTTCTTCTTCTTCTTCTTCTTCTTCTTCTTCTTCTTCTTCTTCTTTTTTTCTTCTTCTTCTTCTTTTTTTCTTCTTCTTCTTCTTCTTCTTCTTCTTCTGTGAATGACAATCTTGAGTGATGGCTTTGACTGGAGATCAAGCTACGATAAGTCTAAACAATAGTTTTCAACCATCCAAGTTCAATTTCAGTAGTACTGTCATCAGGATGATCTCAATGCTTCCCTGTTTTCCAATGATAGACTCTTCCAGGATCGTTCCGTTGGCACCTACTACAATACTTACAACTGTTACCCCAAAGATCTCCAACCTCTTCTGCTGTTGTTCTCCTCCGTCTTTGTCGTGCATTTCATGTAAGCATCGACTTATTCTCTTATGCGCACGTTTCGTAGTTCCATGTTTCAGCTCTATGGGTAGCTATCAAGAGGGTACATTTCTTGTAGACCTTTCTTTCCAAAACTAATGGAGTTGTCTTGTTTTTAAAGGTTGAGTTTGCTCTACCAAAAGATTGTCATCCTACACCGTTCTTCACTTGATTTCTCCTTTTTTTTTTATTGAGGAAGAGTTTAACAGAGATCTAATGTCCTAAGTGGTCTACTTTTTTCAGGCTTGCATTTTTTTTTCTATCTTTGTGTCTTTGTCTTCTACATATTTGGTGTGCATGACACTGAAGTTCATGTATAGTCCAATATTCGAAAACCATACAATGTGCACATGAGAGAATCATGTTCAACATCACACGCAGAAATCATTAATTAGCGCTGTATATTAAAAAAAAGAAGAGGAATCAAGGATATAAGAGAATCTATTGGAAAACCCAAATGGCAATGAGCTGTTCATGTTTCAAAAATTGGTAGACAGCCGATGGACATCACATATCATGACAGAGATCCCAAGAGATCATATGCGAAAGTGTGGCCAGCAAAATATGAGATGGCGTGACAAACAGGACAGGTTCATAAAGTATTTGTTCTGCAACGCCCATGAGAGGTCTGGAAAATCTGGAGGAAGGTCCATGTCTTACCACGGACGCTCAAAGGCTGCTGCAGAGGGTGATGATCTTGGTATCATTACTTGAGATTTAGTGACAGCAAGTCTGGTTTGTAGTAATCTTGGGGAATTGATATAATAAATAGACCGATGTAAGACGGAATAAATAGGTGAAAAAAAATAATCAAATAGCACTATTGATCTTGTGGAAATATAGGATAAACGATCACAATTTGTCTCCCTTTATCCGTGCAATTTCTTATTCGTGCCCGCCAGGACTAGTTAATAATTGACGTAGGCAGGAAAAACAATGTTGTCACTTTGATAAACAATGTCTGGCTTTGATGGGTTCTAAGGGTAACTCATGGGAATTGTTTGAAGAAATTTAAAACAAAATTGAGAGCAGTAATCAATTTTACCTACCTAAGAAAGGACACATAGAAAATTTACCATAGCTAACTAAATGTCAACGTATAGATAGATAGTGGGATAGATAGAAAAATAAACTGATTGATGTATAGATTGACCGATCAATACGCCAAATGGTTGATATTTTGAAAGATATGTAGGTAGGTAGATACGTATATAGCTGTTTTTAGTCAATGATAATAACTGATAGCTATGTTATTACAAATTATTAATAGCTGGGATATATAATGAACAAAATGTTATAAGCATCGTAAGTTTTGCATGGGGTGGCGGGTTGGAAAATGGATTCGAGAATTTGGCCAAATCCCGAATAGATATCAGGCTAACAAAATAATTTGGGTTGAATGAATAGAATTTTGAAAAATTAACGAAAACGATTGGAAAGATATATGCGGAGAGTGTACAATGAATTAATCGAGAATAGACTTAGATATTTGGCTAGCCTACCTGGCATTAGGAGTCCTGGGAAGAATTCAGAGTCAGAATCTAAACTAAGGCTAATACGTCTGAAAACGTAATGTTATTTCTTTGGTAGACGATATCGATAATTTGATTTTAAAAAATATCTAAAATTCCTTTGGCCACTGAAGTAATGAAATTCAAAATCCGAGATGAGGTTTCTAGGACTGGAAACGTAACTAATTCAGGCGATTCCTTTGATCGAAAATTAAAACAAAAAATGATAATGATTATAAAAGAGAGTTATCGACACTAAACTGGTAGAGATTCTTCATATTCGAGACAAGGTCTTCCTATGCGTGAGCATAATCCAACGAACTGTGAGAAAAATCTTCCCTGTTTGCTAATCGGTAAACCAAAATTAAATGAATAGAACGTGTTTGCCCACTACTCTCTCTGAATTCTACACACAAAAATCTGTTCCTCGGGGTCAGGTGGTGCAGCAATTTTTCAGTGAGTTTTTTTGACCATCAGATCTCATGACTCCTTAGAGCTCCGACTCGCCTGGTTGATGGTTGCATTAACCTCTCCCCTATCCCATGACTCATCCTACCGTAATGTTACTGTCGATTTATAACTCTTCTCGTGATCCATACTGACCACAGCAATGCCAGGGTCAGAACTTTTTTAATTCTTCCACGAATTAATAATGATTGTAATCTAACCTGTAGTGCGTTGGTACAGTGCAAAGAGCACGTATATCGTAGGCGCCAATGCAAACCTCATGCTCCTGTATTCTATCGGCTCTTTGACAAGATCCTGGTATATTTTTTTTATTTTTTTAGCTTCCTTCTTTTCGACCTAATGGTCACTAGCCACATATCTAGCAGGAAATCACCAAATTTTGAGGACTGTCGAAACCTTAATCATTGAGCTTATTCTCAATTTCTTATACAGATAATTCTCTTTCTGCTGTAGGCTGGCCGGTTAAATGGTCGCTATAAAGATAACAAAAATTGAATTTTTTAAAAAATGCTTGTACATAACTAAAAATGATTGGTAATGATTCACTAAAAAATCAAAATGATATTGTTACTACTACTAAAATTTTGGTAGGTAGAGACAAAATTCCATTTTTTCAAAAGGTTGATCGTAGGTGTTTTTGTCAGCAACATATTCACCCCTGAGTATAAAAGGCCAGTATTATGGCGAGAAAAAAAGTTCTTACTGTTCTTTGTTTAACGTAATGGTTGGTATTAGATCAATGCTGACCACTGTTGTGCGTCCGGGACTTATTCCTTTTTTTTTCATAGTATTTATTAATTAATAGTAGCCAGCAAGATTAGTTAGCTTATCATTCCTATCCAACCTGCTCCCTGGAAAACTTCCCCCATTTGATAAGTAGGAAAGAATCATGCATACATTTAAATTGAGGTATATTCTTTAGAAGAAAAGTATAGAAATTGTTTGCAAAAGAAGTTGCTTAGTTTGAAATGGTGGGCATGAGGTATTTCAGTCAACAAAGTTTCTAACCCTGAGTGAAATAGTTCAGTGTTACGGACATAATCAAATAATTATATTTATTCTGTTTTAATGATTTACTCTTCTTATCAATTTACTATAACTGATTTGCAATTATTTGTATCATTTATCATTGATATTATTTTGTAATACTATTATAAATAATCATCATTAATCATGAACATAAACAATGGCTCCATCAGTATTGCCATGAATAATCTACATTAAAACTATGTATTTAACGTTAAAATATGCATCAACTCAAATGATAAAAATGTATTTTGCATCGGTTGCCTTTTGTTTTGTCCCTCCGATTATCTTTGTCTTCTTTCCTTTCAATTCAACCTTGTTCTGTCTTTTCACCAGTGTTTGTTTTTTTGTTTTATTGTTGTTGTTGTTGTTTTTTTCCTATTCCTCCTTGAATTTGTAACACCGTGTAAGGAGATTCGTGGTCCTAGTTGGTGAGAGTTAATCTTGAATACTTATGTGTATAAAGTATGGTAAACATATTTAATTCCCTTCAAGCTCTACTTTCATGACGAGGATAGTGATAATTTGAAATCTACTTATCTTGAATTGGACAACAGGCACATTTTCCAATCACATCAAGTATGAAAAACCAATTATGAATGAATATCGGTATCCTGGCAACAGGTAAAGTTGGTAGGGAATAGTAACCATTTTCCATACTTTTTAGTCATAAACAGGCATAAAATGACGCTGTAAATGCAGGACGAAAAATCATGTTTGACAATGTTATACACTGATTCATTCAGACAAACATCTTCATGTTTTTTGTTGTTTTTTTGCGGGGGATTGTTGTACTCAGATTGATTCATGCTGGAATTTCTGAGATTAAATATTGCCCCCATATCACGGTCCAAATACATCAAGTCCAAAATAGCAGCAGTGAATTTCATATTACTCCTATATTTTCGTGTCATTATAAATGTAATAATTTTAGTTATTAAAAGATTTGACGCATCCATACACATAATAACTAGGAATGTGAATTTGAAATCTCTATTGCTATGAAACACAACTAACAGGATAAAATAAACTTTTATGTTACGATGATGTAGTTAATTTTAGAATTTGAACGATGGTGAACATGAAAAGTATTAAAAGTAAAAAAAATTATGTGTTTGTTGTAAACAAAATGCTATTCTCCCAACTCGTTTTAAGGCAAATCCTAATTATCCATGCATACAAAATGCAATATGCATCATTATATTTTATAAATGCCGTCATTTTCAAAACCATAGATGTACAAGTTTACTAAATCTCCATCTACACATCATGGGTTGAAAAGGAAGCTATTAAACGGAACAATTTCTCTAAAAACATGCCTATGGGGTATCGGAAAGCTAATGTAACACTTAAAACAAGCTTAAGTACGTTCATTCATGTAGGTAATGTATATCAAGTGTGTGAAAACTGGTTATTTCTGATTGAAATGAGAGGTGGATTGTGGCGATTTGATTATAACAATGGTTGATTGTAAGTTCGTAGTTATAATCGTATTAATTTTGTTTCTCATAATCTTCATTGATTCAATTGTTTAACAATTTTATTATTTCAGTCTTCGATGTACTTTAATATATCTCATTTATTTATTCTTGCAAAATTCTCCTTCTTCAGTCTTTCAGAGAACGTCAACTAAAATTGTCAGCATAGGTTTCTTCAGTTCCTAAGTTTCTCTCGCAGGAAGGTTTTGTATGGGAGTTTGAGAGGGCTGACTTTCTACACATAATGTCTAAAATAAGTTATTTGTTTTTTTAGATCCTACATTCCAAAAATGGATCTTAAGAAGGAGCAGCGTTTAATTCTTAATGGAAGTTTATATTCACTTGGCAACCTCATTTATATCTAGCTGTATTTAAACATTCTTTTCTTCAAAAATTCAGACTCCTAAGTGATCACTGGCCACCAAGTGGCAAGAATAAGTCATCCACTGGTAATCTCTTTTACTAATTTCCAATCAATCATGCCCAACATGACATGCTTTCAAAAGACATTGGCCACGTGAAAAGTTTCCATTGAGAGGCTAACCAAACATGTTTCTATTTTGTTTTTGTTTTCATTTTCCTTTTGCTTAGTAGTGTATTGTTTATCTGAAAAATACCATGTTGGAGAACTTGAATTCAAAGATTGATTTTGGAAAGATGGACGAAGAAGGGAAAATATCCGATTTATAAAAATGTAATCGGTTTGTAACAACTGGAAATTCTGTTTACCTTCTACCTGATTCATTGGTAGATTTATGCGAGCAGCAGAACATGCAGATAATCATCTATTTTTTTTCTCTGCAAAGTTTAAAGAAGAAAACAAACATCAAATCATCTGAGATATCCTGTTGAAAGGAAATATGATCCAAGAGCCCTTGCACGAAATGATTCCTTGGAAATAGATCTTGTCTATTGACAATCGTTTAAAGCCAAGTTCTTTGACGTGCAGTAGAAATCATTTTGTTCAGAATGCATTAACTATTTTTGCCTAGAATTGTTGTTGTGCTAGACATTGTTGAGAGCAGTTGGACAATGGCCAGTGAAACATAAATCTAGATTCATGGATGCCTCTGCATAGACACATAAATATGCATGCACTTGTCCAAAGACTCTTTAACGACCTAATATAAATATACATGAGTGTATGTATGTGTGTGTGTATATATATACATATATATATATCTATATATCTATATATCTATATATCTATATATATATATATATATATATATATATATATATATATATATATATATATATATGCCAGTGTGTATATATATACGTATATAT
>OY735208.1:45990222-46017722 GCA_963457665.1 Thysanoteuthis rhombus | reverse complement strand
TTGATTGGTCATGTGGAGCATGAGATACGTGCTTGGAATGATAATCTCCAGAAAAAATGGCATAAATATAATCTGATGTGAATATATATATATATATACATATATATATATATATATATATATATATATATATATATATATATATGTGTGTGTGTGTGTGTGTGTGTGTGTATTCATTTATGGTTACGTATGTATTTTTACATTTTCTGCATTGTTACATATGAATGGATATCAATATATATAAATATATATATTCATATCTCTACATATACATATTTATTTAAGTATATATTTCCATACATATATCTATATTAGATATATATTCATACACAATCATTTATATATACATAATTATTTATAAACATGTTTACTCATATAAATATTCCACTCTTTATTTATATATATATATATATATATATATATATATATATATATATATATATATATATATATATATATGTATATACATGCATATTGCTAGATCCCTATCCAGCATAGATTATTGTCCAGTACACCAGCGACTAATAGGACGTATGCGTCGCAGACAACTATTTTCAGACGATTTCCATGTCCACAATTACAGCGTTCGAAGAAGTTGAGATCTGCATGTTCCTTAACCTCTTCTGCATAGCTGATAGATAGGTCGTTTGGATAATCCTTTCTAAACGCTGCTCCAACAACCAACAATCAAAGCTGGCTAAACACAAAGCTGTGTACTGTTAAATCTTTATAAAGCTGCCAACGACCACAATCTTCCACCAACGGAACTCTTCCAAAAGTATCAGATTTTTCAGCTCTATCCTGTACATCCAATCGTCGGGTTTCTACTTGCCACACTTACCATTCCACTCATGTAGTTGGTAGGACTCATTTAAAAGTAACATAGATGTTCTATCTGTATCTCGATTCGTGACGCCAAACGCTACTTGTCTCCCTAGTGGATAACCCTCGGCCTCAATCAGTGATTATAGTTCCTATTCCCTCAGAGAAGACAAGTCACGCAGTGGCCGCTGTGAACTTGGATAATATAGACATGATAGCAATTCTTCCCTAGCGTATATCTATACCAAGGTAATTAGATCACGTCTAGTTTATATCAGAGGCTAGAATCGATAGGGTCCTTCGGAGAAAAACCTACGCATCCTCTCAGAGAGACCACTTTAGTACACTTCGTTCGGCGGTGAACTGATTTCATAGCTTGTTCGTTGAATGATGCAGTTTTCGTGTTCTTATTTTTGTTTTCATCGATGTTACTGATTCACTATTTGTCTTTTTTGTCTTCGTTCTTCATTATCATTACTCTCCTAATCATGTTGATTATATTCAAGTGTATAAAAATGAGTGTCTATTGCTGTGTAACCAAGGACAAAACTGCAATCCTATGTTTTTTCTTCATATCTACACCTTTCATATTTTGCATATATAACCACAAAATGCGTCCACATGGAATGATATATTTCATATGCTGTTCTTGAAAACATTGAAAATTGTCGCAAAGATCCTGGACGCCATTATAAAAAAAATCATGCAATAATTTAGTTATCTTCCATGAATATTTAATCCTGGGTTTAATTACAAAAGAAAACTGAGTTAAAAAGAATAATTTTTGCATCTTTAAAGCAGGTTTTGGTCTAGTTTTCATGTCACTTTTCCATACAAATTATCTTAGATTACACTATAATTGATGTCTCTCCTGACGGAAATGATTCAAGTCTCTAATTAAAAATTTTCAAAAATGAAGTAGCCGTCATACAAATGTATGACTCCAACGACTGTTTTTACTTTTTAACTTGATGATTTTTTAATTGAATCACGAAGGAAGCATCGCCACGATCTCACATCAAGTAGATGCCTGTCAATGTTAACTCAGTTTAAGTAAATATTGTTCCTTCTTTCCATATCCATAACTGATGACACTTGGATTAAATTCCTGAGTGTCTCATAGAACAACTGAAGTGTGTATGGCCAAAATTGAAATAGTTAGCATATAGTCCGAAGCATAGAAAGAATATTGCAAATATTTAAGTATCTTCATGTGACAGGGGTCATTTTAATAAATGAATAAAACAAAGATATTAATGCAGCTATCAGATTAGTATCCGGTTCGAACGAAACTATATTGTATTCCGACGTATGGTAGGCTTTATTCAATGTAACATTTTATGGTACAAGTCAAAGATGAGATATACCAAAGGCTTGTCAATGTGGGGATATCACACACGCAAATATGAGGGTAAGAACTCCTGAAAGAATTGCTTTTATTTTTCACTGCTATTGTTACAGTGATATACTGCTGCTGGTCTTTAAATCTCAAGGTGAATCCTGACTTGATTGAATTGACTTTACTGAGCGGTAGCACTCCTCATACAGCAAAGCCCCATTGGTTATTTCAGGTCCTAAATAGTCCTAACTATGGAACCAGAAATCTGTACAAAGCCAGTAAATCTTGCTAACCGTTGTTTCCTTGTTCCTTTCCATCCTTGGTATCTAAAAATCTCAGTGCAGGGTGGCTGATGGGTACATAGGAGCAGAATCCGGTGTCATGTCTTCACATTCTGAAGAAACAATCTGACCCAGGGTCATATTGTCTGAGATTTATGTACAAAATAACGTCTTGTGTTAGTGTATGCGATAAAGTGAGTTACTTTGCTGTGACCAGCTTGCCAGGTAAAATATCTATGTTAAGATAATGCTTTATGAATTCTTTAGTTAGTCACCATAAATGTATTACTCAGATATGTCTATTGGTCAAAATAGGGAAGAATAGTTATGATATTTCCCTAAGAAATTAAAAAAAAAAAAAAAAAAACATCAACAGCCACACTGGTGATCTGAACTTGGGTCGTCGAATAAGTCCTCCCTTTCGCTAATCGATACGTTATTCTACTTTTCCACTAAACCCAAATGCGTTATCAATTGAGTTATCACTGCAGTATATACAGACATATGTCACCCTAGAAAATAAGGTTTAATCCGAATTTTGTCAAATATTGGCTGGGTCAGTCGACTTGCTAACTCAAGGCAGCATTCATAGAAAATAAATGGATTAATATAATCCATTAACGAAGCTTTTTGTGCTCAATACAACTACATATACACCAGTATATACCGTGATATCACAAATTGTATAACAGAACACTTGCTTGTGTATTTTTTTCCTAACCTTGGCTTCTTATTTTTTCCCGCTAGTTTCAGTGGAAGCAATAGGAAAATGGTATTTTGTACATTCCCATAGCGTTCCTCTGTCTTGCTTGCTCGCTGACAGTTTACCAAACAATAAAACCTTTCGAGGATGACATTTTTCCATCTTCAGCGTGTGAACTGCCGAACGTAGATGTCTTTTTAGGGGCATTATCTCAATGCACGTGACTTTTAAACCCCAGAGGCAGTGTTATGGAGAAGAGAACTGTTGTAAATCCCGGGATTCACAAGAAATGTATCCTCGTAAACCTTCCTGGAAGTCGCTGAGGCAGGGCATTCCTGTCTCATACCGGGCCCCATCATCAATCAGTTTGCTTTTATTAGAATACGAAAGCCATCTTGAATATTCGTCCGGGGGAGCAAAAACAAACATTACCTTTAGCATCATACTTTCAAAACATTTTGACAGCATTGCCTTATCCAGCAATATTACTTCCATTGTCTGTTTTGTTTATCATAAACCTCATGTAACTTACCTAGGGCAGTATTTTCAAAGTCTGGAATGTAGCCATTCCTTGGTTCTTTTTGGTATCTATTTACCTATTAATTCATGTCATCATATCTATATATTTTCTTTCCCTTTTTTACACAGAAAAAGTAAGTATTTGGGATTAAATTCAAAATTTTTTAAAGTACTTCCATGATGTCACTATTGAAGTTGACGATGTTTTTTTTTTGTTGTTTTTTTGTTGTTGCTTTTTTTGTCGTTGATCTGTTCTATGATCTTGTCACGATTGATGAGGATCTGGTATTAGTAATTTCCTGGCAGGGCCTTTTGTGATTGTGGTGAACGATGGTGCAAACGTTTTCTTATCATGATATCTGGTGCAATGACCGTTCTCGTCGGGAAGGTGGATGTTGTACATTATATGGTATTCTTCAAGTAGGTTAGCTCTTTACCTTGCGTATTCCAGATGTTCCAGGTTTAGCTCCCTAAGTCACTAGAAGCATGGGAGATTACTCAGCAATAGAAGCGTAGTTGTTGCTGCAATCTGAACCTGCTCACTGCATTTATGTTGTACTTGAGATGTGGGACCTGACTCATGGGCCAATTTCAAGATGGGACTCCACAATTGCTCTGTAAAGTAGCAGAAACAGTTCATCATTCACGTATTTAAGTATGCTTGATATATTTTATCCGAAGAGTTCTTTTTTTTTCAGTTATCTATGAAGTCAAGTTTTTTTTTGGGGGGGGGGTACGCAGCCAGCTTCTTAGATACAGCTGAAACTTCCTACTTATGTATGTTTATGTCGTGTTCCTTAATGGAGCACTCGTTTCTCGATATGTCTTGCCCCGGAACATCACTCTGCATTTTAATAGATGATACTCTATCTGCATCGACCATTTTTCAAGCTTCCATAGATATTCCTGTGGCTGATTTCATGTCTTTACAGGTTAATGTGAGAAGCATTTTTGTCATACGCAAAGTTGCTCATTAAAGAATTGACTTACTCTTCTTTAAGATCATCTGAAATAGGAAAAACAGGGTGGAGTTAAGGGTATATCTTTGAGGTGTACCGCTTAGGGCAGATACCCATTGAGATTCACATCAATTCACTTGTAATATGTTATCTACTCAAGAGGTATGCTTTCAGCGATCTGCTTGCCTTTTTTTAGTGATGTCAAAGCTATTAATTTGCTTTATGAAATGTGTGGTTTTGGGAAAGGGGAATACTATCAAAAACTTTTTAGTAATCAAGACACAAGATATGAATAGGAACCCTGTGATTAAGAGCTTCAGTCTCAATATTCATTACTTCCAATAGGTTAACCTTAACTCTTCAAACGGAGCTGAATCTATCCTATCGTTCAGTGGCGAACTAGATGTCTTTGATGTGCTTTACAATCTGTTTCATGATTTTTTTTTTCATGTACTTTGCAAAGAAGAGCAATAAGTGACACTTGCCTGTAATACTCAGCACTACTTTAATCTCTTTTTTCTCAAAGATAGGAATTAGAAACAATTGTATACGGATATTTCTGCAGCGTCTGAACACTTATGAATAATATGATAGTTTGATGTGCCAATTCCTCAGTCATATCGTAGTATTTAGAACATATAATATCAATTTCAGGTAATTTATTACCTAATCTTTTTTCATCATTCGTACATCCTCTTCATCGATTTCGAAGCACTCTTGGAGAACTCAAGTGCCATATAGGTATCTCTGAAATAATGGTCGTGGTTTCTTTGTAAAAATGTTGTAGTTATTCTGGTTTACTACTTTTACCATTCGAGTGAACCATTAAAATCATATTTTCTTTTCCTAGAAAATCTAAGTAAAAATCTATACAAGTAAATACATTTAAAGTCGAATAACCAACTGATGGTGTAATGTCTTCCTGTTGTTTTTTTTTTTTTGTTTGTTTGTTTGTTGTTTGTTTTAGTTCCTGGGTAATAAGTGTTATTTTCAGATTGATTATGTTTAGAAAGGGAAGAAAATGTCAATTATCCCCTTCAAACTTTGCTTTTATAGCCAGGGCATGGATATTCACGTGCTTGTTCTCACTTCAGGTGATCAAAATGTGCGAATTCATCCTTTGTCCGATTGGGAATGAGTAGGTTCAAAAGCTTCTATTTCCTTGTTACAAAAGCAAAGTTTGAAGAGAATAATTGACATTTTCAAATCTTTTTAAGCATTACAGTTGCACTGTGTAATGGTTCTTTTTAACACACATTAAACAAAATCTGTCTTGTAACAGGATGGTAATTTGTTCTCAACAATAGCCATGATTTCAATCATAAATCTTTCTTGTTAATTGGATGTAACCTTTATACCTTCAGTCCATTAACTTTATATGAATTCAACTCCATATTAAGAAAGATGATGATGATGATAATAATAATAATAATAATAATAATAATAATAATAATAATAATAATAATAACAAAAACAACAACGACAACAATTATAGTAATAATAATAATAATAATAATAATAATAATAATAATAATAATAATAAAAACAACAACGACAACAATTATAGTAATAATAATAATAATAATAATAATAATAATAATAATAATAATAATAATAATAAGCAAACAAATAGGATTCAACCATGTGGAGAAGTGGTATCAGCACAAACCAGAGGTAGTCCTGGAGAATGACAACCACAAACTACTCTAGACTCTGACATGCAAACTGACCATCTCACCCAGGCAAAAAGACCAGATTTGGTAATTGTAGACATGAAAAGGAAGACATGCTAAATAGTAAACGTGGCTGTACCTGCAGACCATAGAGTAAAGAGGAAGGAGAGTGAAAAACGGGAAAAATACCAGGACCTAGCGAGAGAATTGAGGAAGATGTGGAACACGAAACCTAGGGTCGTACCGATCATAGTGGGCACACTAGGAACTGTCCTCGAAATGCTGAGGGTGAGACTGGGGGAGATCAGGATTAAGGGGAGGATTGAGACTGTACAGACCATAGCACCACTGGGAACTGCACAGTTACTGAGGAAAGTGCTGGAGATATAAGGACTGCAACGTTTACTGTCAACAGTGACCCAACAGAGGAAGGGAGATGAAATCAGAAACGTATATTGTTGCACTGACATGATAGGCAAAAGAGAGAAGAGATGCTGGATGAAAACCTGAGGGGACTTATTGTCACTCAACCTTCAGCGATGACCACTCGGCAACCGGTGTGAAACTGTAAATGGCAGCATTACTGCGACCTATGAGTACTAGGACAGAAGGGCTGGAGACTTGAGGAGACTTGCTGTCACTCAAACTCCAGCAGTTACCACCAGGTAACTGGTGTGAGATTGCATATAATAATAATAATAATAATAATAATAATAATAATAATAATAATAATAATAATAATAATAATAATACGGGGCCCGACGGGATCCATGGGTATTGGTTCAAAAAATTCACCACGTTACACGGCAGACTCACTCACCTACTCCAAAATTGTCTAAATGAAGGCAAAGCACCAGAATGGATGACTAAAGGCAGAACCACCCTCATCCTAAAAGACCCAGGAAAGGGGAACATAGCAAGCAACTATAGACCAATCACGTGCCTACCACTTATGTGGAAAATCCTGACCGGGCAAATAGCAGAGAGAATATACATGTCAATGGATAGAAGGGGACTACTACCAGAAGAACAGAAAGGGTGTAGGATAGGAACCAAAGGGGCAAACGATTTACTCTACATAGACCAGATGATCTTAAAAGAAGTAAGGAAAAGGAGAAAGAATATCGCAATGGGATGGATAGATTACAAAAAGGCATACGATATGATTCCACATAGCTGGATACTCGAATGCCTTAGAATGTTCAAAATTAGCGAACCGGTGGTTAAATTCATTGGTAATTCGATGGAAGACTGGAAAGTAGATTTGACAGCCGGAGGGGACAAACTAGCCGAGGTAGGGATAAAAAGGGGAATCTTCCAAGGAGACTCGTTGTCCCCACTATTATTTGTTCTAACAATGATACCGCTTAACAGAATCCTGAAAAACAGCAAAGGATACCACTTCTCTAAAACAAAAGGAAAGGTCAACCACTTAATGTACATGGACGATATTAAATTGTTTGCAAAAAACAGGGGAGAGCTTGAGACTCTGTTCAACGAAGTAAGGGAATATAGTGAGGACATAGGAATGGAGTTTGGGATAGAAAAATGTGCAATCATGGTGATGCACAAAGGAAGGCTTTCAATGACTGAGGGAATTGAACTTCCGGACAACAACAAGATTAGGGCACTGACTGCACAAGACCGATACAAGTACCTAGGTGTCCTTGAATGTGACACGATAAAACGGGAAGAGATGAAGGAGAAAATTAAGAGAGAATACCTCAGAAGGATAAGGAAAATATTAGAAACCAAATTAAATAGCAGAAATCTAATAAAAGGAATGAACACCTGGGCTGTGTCAGTAGTTAGGTATACAGGACCATTCCTAGGATGGACAAAGGAAGAGCTCCAATCAATGGATAGGCGAACAAGGAAACTTATGACGATGCATAAAGCATTACACCCTAGGGATGATACAGATAGACTATATGTTAAGAGAAAAGAAGGTGGTAGGGGGCTCATCAGCATAGAAGATTGTGTCCAGAGAGCTAAAGTAGTCCTAGATAGATATGTGCAAACAAATAGTGAAGAAATCATAAAGAGCGCGAGGGATAGTGCAACAAACAATAAAGTAGAAAACAATGGAACAGTACAGCAAACTAGAAAAGAAAAGTGGGAAGGGAAAAAATTGTACGGCGAGTTTAAAAGACAGATAAAAGATATAGTAGACGAGAAATCATGGACGTGGTTACGAAAGGGAAACCTTAAGAGAGAAACAGAATCGCTCATCATGGCAGCCCAAAACAAAAGCATAAGGACAAACTACATAAAAGCAAAAATCGACAGAACACAGACAAACAGCAAATGCCGCATGTGCGGTGAAAGAGATGAGACAGTAAACCACATAACTAGTGAATGTAGTCAGCTCGCCCAGAAGGAGTATAAGCATAGACACGAAAGAGTAGCAACGATGATACACTGGGAACTAAGTAAACAAATGGGATTCAACCATGGGGAAAAGTGGTATCAGCACAAGCCAGAGGCAGTTTTGGAGAATGACAACCACAAACTACTGTGGGACTTTGACATCCAAACTGACCACCTCATCCAGGCAAGAAGGCCGGACTTAGTAATAGTAGACAAAAAAAGGAAGGCCTGCCAAATAGTAGACGTTGCTGTACCTGCAGACCATAGAGTAAAAAAGAAGGAGGGTGAAAAAAGGGAAAAATACCAGGACTTAGCAAGGGAGTTAAGGAAAATGTGGAACATGAAAACCAGGGTAGTACCGGTCATAGTGGGCGCACTAGGAACTGTCCCCAAAACGCTGAGGGAGAGACTGGAGGAGATCGGGATTAGGGGAAGGATAGAGACCGTACAGACCACAGCGCTACTTGGAACTGCATGGATACTGAGGAAGGTGCTAGAGATATAAGCACTGCAACGAATAGTAGCTCTGTCATGATATGCGAAAGAGGGAGGAGACGTTAGTTGAGGACCTGAGGAGACTTATTGTCACTCAGCCTTCAGCGATAACCACTGGGCAACCGGTGTGAAACTGTAAATCGTAGAATTACTGCGACCTATGAGTAGTAGGAGAGGAGGGCTGGAGACTTGAGGAGACTTGCTGTCACTCAAACTCCAGCAGTTACCACCAGGCAACTGGTGTGAGATTCCTAATAATAATAATAATAATAATAATAATGATGATGATGATGATATCGAGTCCAATTATATAAACAAACAGTATCTCTTCTCTCCACAGAGGGTAAAGTTTAACTTAATTTCTCCAGCAATGATACACATATTATTTTTAGTTCAAGCTTCATAATAAATTCGAAAAGGCGAAGAATATTAGTGTATGTCGTTGTATGCAGGTGCGTGTATGGATTCTTAAATTATGCGAATACAATTCTTCTATGGAACTAGACAAAACGTTCATCTCTCTTCAACACTGCTTTATCTGTCTCCAAGTGAAATATAAGATGAGATAATCAAATTATTGTAAATCAATACATATCAATCTGATCGAGGTTGCTGGCACTTGTCCTATTCTTAAGATGGACAGATTCTTCTGGAAAAGAAGTGAAGATAAATTCTTCCAGGGAGTTATCTGTGAGATTATAACGTTACATCAAGACGACCTTTTATGCTGACTAGCATCTTTTCGATTAGATTAAAATCACACTTTTCAGCTCCTGTAGCTGTGGGGTGGAAGTTGGTCGGATTGAGGCAGAAGGTTAATACACATGAGGTTTTCTCGTATCGCCGCCTGAGTAAAGATTCACGATCTTATTTTTATTGAAGAACGACGGTGGTTTGTTTCTTAGCCCCTACCAACGGCTGACATTTGTATTTTAAAGAACTTTTTCTTTCAATTATTTTGCTCGACAATTTATCATAATTCTTTTTCTGGCTTTCTAAGTCCGTCGAAGCTTAATCAGAATTTTGTCAGCAGTGCATTTCCAAACATATTTCCTGGAATCACAATGCTGAAAAAGAGGTTGGATAATTCCTGGTTGGAATCTGAGTTGTCTTTCTCAGACTAGTTGCCAATTTACACTGGAAAGCCAGCTTTAATCGGCTGTTTGAACATAACTGGGGTTGAGTTGGAAGGATATATTTACAGAGGGCATTAGTGCTGTGAGAGAAAAATCTGCCAAAGCCTGAATCTCCATACCAATACCATGCATCCTGCTGCTAATTCTTTGGTCATCTACACCTAAAAAGACACACTGTCCAAGTAATAATCTGCTAGTTTTCTTCACAAAGTATAACACAATGGGATAAATTTCACAAAACGCATTTTAGATTAATTCTTATTTGTATTAATATTATGTAATTAGGTAACCAAAAGAAATGGATCTACTGTTTGTCTGGGTTAATGCAAAGTAACAAATTGTCAAAGTATAAGAATGGAATCACCCATTGAGAAGTTATTACCAGCTAAAATGTGGTTTTGTTGAGTTTTACCATTTCTAAAAGGATATTTTATCGGAAATTTAAAAGAAAAAAACTTGATAGGAGCAAAATGGTATACGATTTGGAGAGAGTACATTTAAGATTAGTGGGGAAAATTGTCGAATCCTTCGAATGAATATGTTGGTGAAAAATTATCTCGGAGAAATGTTTCCGTGTAATTAGTATTTTTGTAGGTGCAATCAATCTGAGATTAAAACTGATTCATCGGATCATATGAATGAACACTCAATAGATATGACACAAAATAAATGGTCCCTCACCATTGAATAGTTTTTGGGGGGTGATCTACGTAACTCAGCCCTATATCAACAACAAATGAGGTGTAGTATAAAGTGACATCTATATACAATACACAATAATAATGCCCTATACAACAAACTGCATGAATGACATAAATTAGGTTTTAACATTTTATCGTAAAGAAATGTGGCGTTTAATCAAAACTGTTGGGGTACCATGTATGTATAATATTTGTTTTTAAAATTGCCGAAATTTTTATATGGTAAACAACGGCTGACCCAAACCTGATTCACGCATAGTGCAATATGTAAAACATAAAAAAAGCACTAAAGAAAATTACATAAATTACATTAACATATATTAAGAATAAGTGACTGAAGTGACACAAAACATTTTGGAAGAGTTCTTTTTAATATTTCGTGTTCAAAGCTTTAATGCTTTATAGAATATGTATATATGTGCGTGTGTGTGCACGTGTGTGAATATTCAGTAAGGCCAAAAGTTTTGCAAATGCTTTGAAGACATCTGATTTGAAAGCAACGATTGTTGGGTGCCGGGTAAGGATAGAAATAATTGCAATATCCATTATGAGAGTACAGCAGTTCTCTTCAACAAATATATTCTATGCTTGGAGTAGTCTGATACAACTCCATGAAATACCCTACGAGGGTTGAAATCACTTTACCAACGATAGCGAACTGATTCCAGTATCACCTATCGCTTCGTTAGGTGCCCAATATACGTATGTCGACACAGCTGTTACAATAAAGTGTTGACATTCAAGAAAATCAACAGCGTTATAATAGAGGCATGATCATTATACCATTTTCGGGCTAGACAAAGCTATTTTGGGGCTTCATCTAGCCATTCTGAAGGTATATCCTATCTTCAGGGTTGATCATCTACGCACGTTATAATATTGCCATAACGGACTGCGTTATTTGAGGTGAGTCTGCTCTGTCTAGAATAAGGCCACTGTTCGGGCATTTATTGAGTATCAAACACATAACACTATTGAATGGTTCAGGAGAAAAAAAGCTTACAAGCCATCGTATTACTGAGGGTGCCTTTGAAGCCTGGCGTGCAAACCTATGGAAAAGAACACGCGATAAATATTACATTATAAACCGCCCGTTCGTCTGTTTTTTTTCTTCCCTGGGGAGAATGCGGGAGACAGAAGCGTAAGGCTGGAAACGTTTAGCATCAGGCATAAAAAAAACTGATAATTCATTGCCCTCAACCACTGATCTATTTCCAGCACTCAGGTGAATAAGCCTGTCCAGACGATGAATCAAATTGTTCAAAAGGTGCAAAGCGGCGTATGAAATAATAGATTGATCCAATTACTCGCTGCCAATTGTTTCTCCTTCTTTCTTGGGCAAAACAAAAACATCAAATCTCAATAGCGAAACAGTTAATATATTGGCGCAAAAGCATCAACTTGGCGCCAACATGTTTGTGTGGCCACAATGCGCTCAGCAGAGGCAAATTTATCTCCCTAAGTATTAGAAATAGCGATTCATTTAGTACACTAAGGCTCGGATACGGCAGACCAGAGTGTCAGAATTATCCGTGGAAATAAGTTTTCGTGTTGCATTTAATGTTGTTCGACAAGCAGGCGCCTGCCAACAAGCTAGGGTTAAGTCTTACAGATATGTCCTCGATTAGTGAGTTCGATTATTTCTTGCTTATCCACTATTGAAAACAAAGAGCTGGAGAAAGTAAACCAATATATCTACCAAAGACAGCATATCTCTATAACACCTGAAAAAAAGAATAGAAAAATCTCATGAAGATTCACTGTATGTTGATAAGCTTCCGGTTCAGCAAGTTCAACTGCAAAAAACTTTCAAAATCCCATCAGTCCTAAAAAGAAAGATCTATAACCAACGCATCAGTCCGATTGTTACCTGGAGCTAAACCATAGACTCTTAGCAGAAAATGAGAACCATGGATCGTGCACAAGAGGGAGTTATTTTCTAACGTCACATACAGATATCGTAAGACAGCTTAGTACATTAGAGGAAGTACAGGAGTCAAAGGTATCATCCATTATAAAACTCAAGTAGCAATGGGCTGGCCATGTTGCGATAAAGATGGAAGATCTTTTGACTTTGCAGCTCTCAACATGGATCTCCAGAGATCATATCCAGACCTATAGCTGGCATAAGATAAGATGGTTCAGGAGTTATTGGCTCTGCAACATCCATATTTAATATCTAACAGCCCAGACTTCTTGCTTTCCTCACTTGCCGAGCAGGCAATATCAACTCACTTCTCAAACTCAATACTGCCATGGAGTTTTCATTCGAAGCGCTTATCTATGAGTACGATTTGTAAAGTATCTACCCACTCAGTCCTGTTCAATCAATTCAAAGTGTACATACATTCGACAAATTCCAAATGACCCTACAGATTACAGAAAACTGTAATAGCTGTGTTTGATATCAATTTCGAAAGGCTTGTTCACAAAATGACAATATATAAAACGTGTCGAATAGAACATCAATGAAAAATCTAAACGAAAATCTTCCAAAGCGATGATTGCCTATTGTCGGCTAGAGAGATTCACTTATCAACTGATCCTCATATGATTCAGTGGAATAAATGCTGTTATTAGAAAACCTCTAATTTACAATTACATGTCTATGTTATAACGTTTTCTGTTCCTTTTTTTCCAATCTCTTTTTCCCTGACAGCCGATCATATTATCTACACATTGCTATAACGATTCCCGCTTGCGTTCGGCTCTCTGACCTCATTTGACGTGAGACGAGGGTTTTTTTGATAGCTAAACCAGCCTCGGGCTCTGGCGAACGGTAAATCAAGTGATTTTCAATTCCTGGCCAAAGTTTCGTGAAACGCTGTGTGTTAGGAACAATCTTTCTCGGTGATAGCTTCTCATAAAACCACGGAGATGAAAGATGTGGCTGTAGATAAAGCTATTACCAACGAAACAGTCTCATAACAAAGGAAGGGATATCGCTTAGCGAGATGGTGTCAAGGTATGTAGTACCTTAGAATATGATTTTTTCCAAGTCGATGAATACGACCTGAATCTATCTAAGTACAAGGCAGTGGTGGACAAACAAGGGTGGTAACCCGCTCCGATTGACAACATTAGAGGGAGTGAAACTTATATGACTACCTAAAAAAAAGTTCCAAATAGTTTCTAGGTAATTTTCTTTCTGATGGGAGATTTATCTTCCATACACAATCTCTGAAAGTACTCGATAAATGAAATTCGGTGGAAAGGTGAACATTGGGATAAAGGATAATTGGTTTCATTCCAGGGTGGATCCAGGATCTCTGTGATTGAAAGATTTTTTTGTCCATTTCACATACATGCTCTTGAGCGTCCTCAAAATATCTTCGGGAATTCTCAATTGATTTCAATTAAATTC
This sequence comes from Thysanoteuthis rhombus, assembly GCA_963457665.1. NCBI lineage: Eukaryota > Metazoa > Mollusca > Cephalopoda > Oegopsida > Thysanoteuthidae > Thysanoteuthis > Thysanoteuthis major. The sequence goes on along the minus strand of OY735208.1, from coordinate 46,003,360 downwards.
CGTCGAAGCATAGACATTAAAATAGATATTAAAATGATATGCTACAAAAAGAGTACTTTAATCTCGCAGCGGATCCATGCATAATTACATTTTTCCCTTATAATTAGGGTCACACTACATAATATAAGCAAAACGTCATGTCTGAATTTTTGGATGGATCCAGGAATATAACCCCGATAGATAAATTCTCACTGTTCCCATACATTTTTTTATATGCTACTGATTCTCTACTCAATATATCCAAAAGTTCTCTATGAAATTCAACAAACATATGTGAAAGTGTGTGTGGGGGGCAATAAAACACACGTGGGCTGATATGATTTGGGATAGATTCTATCATTCATTATCTCGCCCATGTAATAGCTACATGGCCATGCCAAATATTACCAACACAGCTCTATGACTGCCCTTATGATATTTCCAAATGTCTTGAATGAATTACAATGAAAATCTTATGAAACATTAACTATAGCCTACGGAATAAAAGCTTAGATCTTTGGGCGGATCTATGAACGATTTCCTCCCTCATAACATAGTTATATGTCTACACTTCACTACATATCGCCAAAATTCCATGTTTATTCACACGATATCTCCAAAAGTTCTTATTAGAATCCTCAATGAATTATGAAGTGAGCCAGTTGAACAGACTCAAATAGGATCCAGAAGTGATTAAATATTTGAACGGATCTATCCATAATTACCTCCCAAATTTCATGAGTATATGTCCCCACCACATAAAATCTCCAAAAGCTCTCATTGAATTTCACTGTAATTTCGTTGTGGGCAAGGAACAATGAAGGAAATGATCAAATAATACAGTGGATTAATGCACAATTACTTTACTCCTCCTTGATGATAACTTTACCATAGGCAGGCGCGCTTTGACTGTTCGCTAGATCGATTACATCATTTTATCTTATTCATATATATATATATGTATTGAATAGAAATATTTTCTCGGAACCAATATTCAATTCTTTCATTTCAAATTGCCAGAAGTTAATAATTCAAAAATGAAAATGAATATGATTGTTCGTAAATTTAGGCTCCAGCTTTAACATTCAATAATATGGGGGAATCATAATAGAAAAAAGAGTTTTATCAATAAATAGGTGATACCTTGACTGGCTACCCCTTTTGACACCAATCATTCAGCTGCCATTGGTACAATTACATAGATAATAGGGAAGAAGTCAGCAATAGTAAAATATCAACAACAGATAAAGATTGTTTTTGCATGTTTTGTGTAATTTGAAAAAGATTAAGATATATATATATATATATATATATACATATATATATATATATATATATATATATATATATATATATATATATATATATATATATATATATGATATATGTGTGTGTGTGTGTATAAACGAAAGTTTGAGTCTTTACTTTGTTTTTTGTTCATTTGTGTCCCTTATCTGTAAAAACTGCAAGGCTTATCAACCGAATAATCTGCATATAGCCTGGGGTAAACTTGAAACTGGCTACATGAGATTGACTTGAGAAGTCAGCCAAGGTCAGGTCTTAGTTATTTCTAGATTGTGGACCACGATTTTTTTATGAAAGACGCCGAAGTTTAGCATTAAGTTTCCCATGATGAAGATCACAGTCATATGCAATGACCTCTTTGGCCACCCCAAATCTTTTCTGGTCAGATTTACGACATGGTTAAATATCCTCAGATCAAGGCCGACTGGCTAAGCGAAGTTGACCTCTGAGATCACCAGAGGCTAATTCTGGCTATTCCTTGTCAATATTCTACATTTTTGCCATAATTTTGCTTTCATGTAACGGTGATTCAGCATTGGAGTAAATCTTCTCAAAGTGAGGGCCGAAGGTAATGCAATATCGACGTAACAAATTTTAAAACTAAAATCCAATAACATATTTTCAAACTATGAGAATAAAAATTTAGCATTGACTTTCACAGAACTTATCTCTAAGTATTCACAGATGTGATTCTGACATCTGGGTCACTCAAAATCACCATATATCTTTTCTGTTCAATCCTAGCGTTTTTTTCTTTTCCAAGTTGTTGTCCACAACAATGCAGCTAAAAAACGGACACTTTGTATAGGAGTATATCTTCACACATCGGAAGCTATATGCAATGTGAAGATGATACTGGCGGTCACTAGAATTCACCTGAAGTCATTTCTAGAAGTTGATGAACTCTCAAAATCGCTGGTCTTTTCTAAAGTTATTGATGGTTTTCCAATGGATTGCTCTGGTTTAGTTGTTTATGGTTTGAATCCTGGTACCCATTCTGGAAACTTATTTAGTCTATCTAGAAGTTAAGCAACGAGATCATCTGTTCTTTTAGTCCGTTGAAATACTGCTACTTTTTCATGTGTACGTTTTTCATTGGTCGTTTAGTGCACGAGGAGATATATCAAAGAACGTATCTCCCCTCTTTGCTTATATTCTGTTATGCTCTCCCCGGGAGACATGACGTATCTTTGCTACTCTCTCTTTGTCTCTGTCTCTGTGTCTCTCTCTGTCCGTCTGTCTGTCTCTCTCTCTCCGCTTCTGTCTCTGTCTTTCTCTATGTATATATGATTATTTTCACATTCTATTGATAAACAACTGTCCAATCTAATGATATGGACATATTGACGGCAAAATAGGAACACATTTTACGTAATTTTCTTCAGATTATGTATATACATTATGTTGTCGAGCTAAACAGCTGCCGGTAATGCTGTGGACCAAACAACTATTTCCCGCTCAAATTCCCTCCTTGTTTAACCTCGGTCTATTCTCTTTTTTTTTCAATGCAACAGTTATTTATTAAAACATAATGATTATAAATCAGTTATTATAATATCATAATGATTATAATCAGTTAGAAATTGAATCACACTGTGTACGTCAAATGATGAAATACCGTATAACAAAGTGAGATCATTCAGAAAATGTGTTTCAGTATAAAATGAAGCTATTCATAAACATTTCGTCGGATTATATAATCGTATATATATATATATATATATATATATATATAAATATATATATATATATATATATATATATATACTAACATTCAATAGAATTAATGAACTAATTGTGAATGCAATAGACAAAACTATAACCTTCTACAATGTTCCACTGAACGATGATATTTACAAGGAGATACACTTAACTAAATGAAAAAGACAACTATGATACCACGAGAAAACACTCAAACACTTCAACGACAGCATAATCACTTTTAACAACATCCCCACCCTTAGCACATATGAACAACAAGAGATGGAATGTACACGCACTCAAAATAGATCTCAAAAAATATTTGTAGAACCATGCATCATTGCCTACTGCAGACCCTAAATCATCAAAGATAAGATCAGCATCGACACTATAATAAGCAAGATAGTCTGGCATAACAACAATCTTAAGACCACTCAATTCTTATCGAGTGATAAAAGAAACAGTCTATGCTGCAACCACCTTGAGTACTCCAACATATTCACTACCTCTACCACAAACGAAACGCTCTACATATACTATGGCACGAACCGTCGTAAAAAATATTACATACCTCTTATAATGCAATTGATACAATTTACAACGCATGGGCAAGTCTGATTTGCAATTCAGCATTAAACTTGATGACTATACACACTGTTAAATCATACAAACATCCCAGTCCAGTTGCCCGACCAACAACACATCTGGATCCCAAGACTAAATTTCGCCACGGACGCTGGAGTCATAATCACTGAAAGGAAATTTTTGAAAATACACCCACTGACGTAACTTAAATTCCAGAAAGATATGAAGATATGGGGATCAACAATCTTAGAACTCTCTCCTCTAAAAGACTTAACACTAAATTAAACAACCTTAATCACTCAAGTCTCTAATTCCATAATTCCCCACTGATAGCAATCTCATAACCACACTCTACCATCCTTCATGTATATCTAATATTGGGAACTTCACTGTCATTCAGACCCACACCTATCAATCGTTTGTATGGTATTTCATTTGTACAAATCAGATCCAACAAATTTTCAATAACCTGTGAGCGTAATACATATGAATTTCCTTGACCCCATCACCCCACCATCTATACTATCCACAGCCTACTCAGACAATCCAATATGGAACAATTACCCTTCAACCATGACACCGTATGGCCCCTCGAAGACTCATTACTGCTGCTGCTACCACATGTTGCCACAAACAAGCAGAGACTTCATCACATACAGAGCTAAGTTCCACACATCAGGATGACTCTAAAAGATTTTATCCTAATTTTTGCTTCCAAAGCAAAGCATTCGATGGTAAAGTTAGTTTTACGGAAAACTATTGAACATTGAAAGGGATACACACACACACACACACACACACATGCACGCGCACACACACGCACACACGCACACACACACACACACACTCAACACACACTACTGAAGATGGGAACAACTACTGAAAAATGTTTAGCACACCAATTAATTCATTTATTGATTGATTAATTGATGAACAAAGTTTCCATACAGTCTTATTCCTGAGCCTATCTCACTTTCTACTTTTTGCATTTTATAATATATATATATATATATATATATATATATATATATATATATATATATATATATATATATATATATATATATATATATATATAATGCTTGCTGCTGAAAGATTTGAATCGGCAACTGTTAGGGTAGCCGTATCATCGTAGCCCTTGCTGTTCTCATTGTTAAACAGCTGCCAGTAATGCAAAGAACCAAACAAATATTCTTCAACAGTATTGCATAGGTCAAAACAATTATCTCCAAACACCGTATTGAAAGATTTGTGTTGACTCCAACTGAAACCCAATTTTCTTTAAACGTTCATTCCTTCCACGTAGTTGAGGCCAAGTGAAACGTTAACTGTGTAATGGCGGGAGATCATTTCAAATAGGAGGTACAATATAATACGATGTAATCTATAATCATTTTGTCGAATCATATATATATATACATACATATATCGATTTATCAATACATAACTGTTGCATTGAAAGAAACGAATTGACCAAAATTAAACAAGATCAAAATCGATGGCATTGCTTTACTGGTACTGTCTAGCTTGATGGTAACAACAACGAAGTGACGACACTATCATTTGCAGTTTCCAGTTCTACAGCCAGCCCAATCTCTTTAATTGCTTATTCGATTTATGTTGTTTAAGCCCAATGACACATCAACAATGTCATGACAGAGGGATATTTGGAAAAAAGCGTTTTTTATATAATATAATGCAATTCACACGAGCACATGCACGAGCACATACACGCATGCACATACACACACACATACACACACACACGCATATATATATTAACATTGTGTTGTATATGTTTACAAAAAATTTTTGTTTTATATATTAAATGGAAACCAATAGTGAGAAAAAGGAATTTCTCTGAATTTTTTAATGATCATCTTGTTTGTCAGTCAACTTTCCATCTAGTTGTGGTCAATAAACCTCCGGTTACATTTGTCATTTCAGCTTCTCTTTGTAAGGTATTGTAATATATTATACACATCACATATATCTATGTATGATTTTTGGATTAACAGAAGCTTCATGCCCAGCTTGAGGAAGGAAGAATCCTTTTAAATTCTTGTAATAACCGTAGTATCACAAGTAGTAGTAGTAGTAGTAGTAGTAGTAGTAGTAGTAGTAGTAGTAGTAGTAGTAGTAGTATTTCTAGTAATGAGAGTCGTGTTGGCAATAACTGTGTCTTTGTATTGTTGGTGTTGGTTGCAGGAAAGACGGGGAAAATGGTGTTTTTGTTTATCGTAATTTGATTTGTCAACTGAATCGACTCGGCTGCATGTAGCAGTATAATGCAGCTTTCATTTAATAACCGATATGATTTCATTACTGCATGTAGAGGATTAAAATAATGCGTTTGTCGAAGAACCCCCATTTGATATAGAAAAAAGTTTTGAATTGAATGATTAATTTATTAGATTAGGTCTCCGATGGAAATGAATGAAACAGTGAGCAAAGAAAATGGATGCAGACAAATATCAAAATTTATACACACGCATCATATATATATATATATATATATATATATATATATATATATATATATATATATATATATAAGCTTAACTAACCACTAAGTGTATGACAATACAAATATCTTCTTCTTTCAAGTGGAAATGAGCAGGGCATATTGCAAGAAGAAGGGACGTAAAAAGAGTAAAAACTCAACTGCTAGTTGTCTGTGTTACAATAAACACAATTACAAAATACCAGGCAAAAATAAGAGAGATATGCTTGATTTCCTGGTAAAATATGGCAGTAGGCTGTGCAATCATGCTCGTCACGGAAAGAGAAAAAAAAAGGGGAAAAGCTGTTGATTTATAAAATCGATTCTGGTTCATTGGATTAACTGTTAATCTGTTCGATGGAGCAAAATCGCAAAATGTTACGATATTCATTATCAAAAATCGTTATCGTTTGATTATGAAGGCAATCACTTCTTTAAATTAAGCCAACATGAACAAACGAGAAACACATAATAATTTTGATGTTCTAAGCTGGCTTCCTGAATGTTTAATCAACCTCAGTAATGCAGTATCTACTGTTCATTTGATATGGACTGTCCGAAAATGAATCAAGACGTAATGTCCTCCTGCAACCCACTCTGACCCGAAACCGACCACAAGGTGAAAAAGCAGGAAAAAAGGTTACTAATTAAAGGTAAAAGGGTCCTCAAACAACTGCAACAAAAAAAATATTGCATCTCCAGCATAGGCCTGACGAGTCGCTCAAGTGCCTTCAACAGACATGGTAAACTCTCCCAAATCTTTGTTCACGGAGCAAAGCCTTAACAAAGAGTCTACTTCTACGGAAAAATGAGTTAATGAAACTGTATTTCTTACCTTCTCAAAATATGCTCTAGGGTTTTGCAACCATCATCATCATCAGTTACTTGGTAGCGTTTATTTTTGGACGTACACCATCCTCATATCAAAATCTTTCTATCGCGATCGTTGTGAAGCCAATACTTTCAGAATTTGCATAGTTCGTCACGCCACCTTATTTATTGCCAGACACAATTTTGCATAAATTCTCAAGGAACGCTTTTTGAGAGTCGTATTGTCCACCGGTTGCCTGACAATCTTGCAACGTGTCCAGCCAATTGTCATTTCAGTTTTCAATGGATCACATTGTTGACACGTGTTTTTCTCTAATGTACTGCGCTGTCATCGTTTGTGATCTTAGCTTGTGATGTACGATTCTGTTTCCTGCATGTTGCATGGTTCTCAGTTTGAGGGTCAATATTTTGGTTGGCTCCTATGTTTTAGCTCCATAGGTGACCACTGCGATGATATATTTGTCGTATACCCTTCTTTCTAGGATTTTATTGGCATTGAGTATTGCGCTTGCTTCACTAAAAGCTTGCCAAACTAGAGTGATTCTCGTTTGATTTCTTCGATAATAATCAGGCAAATTGGAAAAGAATGGAAGATCTAGCTGAAAAATGTTTTTTGGGGGAGGGACAAATTTGATTCTGGACTTTCCTGTTCCATTGTGTCCGCTATTCACAAAGCAGTTTCATAAGACATGGTTTTATTAGAGAGTAAAGGCTATGAACTTCCATTATTGAGACTCTTCAGTCAGTATTTCCCGTGTATCTGTTGTGCACCCCTTTTTAAATTATTGGTATACCTGTATGCATCATCTATGAAATTCTAAACACTTAAAACAAAAATTGAAATAAGCAGGATGTAAATAAATTATATGGAAAAATACCATTAATAGATTAATGACTTCTTTACAATTTTTCTAATGCTCAATTTCAGTTGCTTTTCCAAGCATTTATTCGGATTTTCCGTTACATCAATGAAGATGAAAGCAATCAAACCAACTAAAATTAAGATGTAACAATTGCTAGGGAAAAGTTATCAATCGTTGACGTTAATCTAAAAGAAGAATTTGAGACAATTTAGCCATAAGTTGCTTTGTTCACTATTTCCAAATCCTAATTTGTTTTGCGTATGTCTAAAACATCATGACCAGTTTTTCACAGTATATACTTCTTCGCCTCGATATTTTGCCGTTGATTTTCCATAGCCAATAATACCAGACTTCTTGTCAGCTATTCGCTGAGGTGTAGATTCATCCTGGCCACTAACTTGTAGATTGTTCATCACTTATACGATGCATTTTGAAGTCTTTATCGCCATCATGTTATATTGTTTGATCATTTGAATTAGCTCTTCCAAAATGTTTGGTACGCATTCCCATCCGTAGTAAAATTAAGTATGTTATTCCAAAAAAAAGCTCACGTTCTTCAAGTAAAAATGTTAGAATTACTAGATGAAAATAAACCGATTCTGACCATTTTTTCTCCTAACAATATCTGTTCTATTCATACCTGGTTGGAAAAGAAGTTATATCCGTTGATGCTATTTCCACTAAAGAAGATCAATGAATCTATAGATTATACGTTCAACGGGGCCAATTTTAGCTCAAGGTTATAATTACTGAGCAAACCATGAGACACTAATTTGTTGTAAATGGCGTGCAAAAAATCATCTAAACAAATGTATCGTGTCCATTTTGCAATCCAAATTAATTTGACAAAAACGTATTGCCTTTATTATTAGATACAACATTATGAGAATTCAGTGCTAATTGCTTGGAACGCTGGAATAGCACTTATTAATGAAAGAACACAAACTCATCAGCATCGAAGTCCGAGTTGCAGACCAACCACATTAGCATAATTACAGAAACTGCACGAAGACTTAAATACAGATGCCTATTAGCACTTCTTTGTGAGCCTAATAACATTTTCATAGCATCTTTGAAATATTTTCACGATCAAAACATCCATTCTCGGCGTGTAATTATCATCTCATCTGTTCTTGTTATGATCTCTTCTTTCAAATGGACGTTTGTGTCTTCAATACTATTATAAGCCATGAACAGGCAAACTATATTCAGTTCGAACCACATGATCACACATTTTACGTGGAGGAAGCAAAAGTTGCTGGTTGATAATTTAGAAGGAAAAGAAGCAAGTTCTCACGGATCAAACCCGAAACCTACTTATCCATTTTCTGATTGAGCATGGTTGCAACACTATATATATATATATATATATATATATATATATATGTGTGTGTGTGTGTGTGTGTGTGTGTTAAAAATGCATATATGTACGATAAGACAGAATTGTTCAAATATCTCAAGTCCAGGTCGGCGTAAAGAAAGTAAGGAATTACAGAAAATGGGAACTCTCCTTGAATTGACCCTACCACTGATAGGCTAGCTGTTTCAACCTACCGATGCTGTTACCTTTTAGCTGAACCCCAGTCGGTAAGACGATAGTTGGAGAAGTGCTAAAGTAGATACACATTCAATGCCTATTTCTGATTCTTACAGCTGTCCCATTTTTTTTATTTGTGATTCTGTAGATGTCGCTTCAATTTGAATAACATTTATAAACCACACTTAAGAGGTAATTTTATAATGACTTATTTTAACGCAAGTTTGAAGCACTCAATCATTGAAATGATTTCCAAACCAATAGACACTTGAATGATACATCATTCCTCGGAGAAATTGTATTTAATGATGGAATGAATAAGTATTTCAAATATCTAAAGGACAACTGATTAACCAATGGCTCTAAATATAATGAATAGGTGGAATCAAATGGCATCTTGTATAACCAGTCATTCAACCTAAAAGTAAAAACCAAGACAAGAAAAAAATTCATCCAATTGATTGAAAAATATTCCATTCTGTGCAACCTACTGAGTAAAAAAAATAACCAAAACGAGCTGAAAATTAGCTCAATTTATACGGATGATTATAATAAATTCATAACGAAACATAACAGTTAAATGATAAGGAAAATTGTCCGATGACAAACTATGAATAGGCGAAAATGAAAGGAAAGATTTTCCCTTGAAAAATGTCCATTCAAGCCCATCACTGCCTTTTTTGTCTATAATAAGCCAAACAGGCACAAAGAATGGGAGCATGCAACTGTGACCCAGGCTTTTACAGACTTGTTTCATTTCAAGCCAAATGTTCTCCCTAATTACACAGATGCATCCACGCCCTCCGACTCCTACTAATCAACCGAACAAAGATATATTCACATTCTTTTCGTCAGCATCGAACACATAACCAGCATAATTTTCTTTGTAAACAGCTGCAGATATTTTCTTCGGAAGAAGATTGTTGGCCCCTATTAAAATCATAGAACTACACCCAGGAAATCATGATAAAAAGAAAAACTTTCAGATGTAACACTTATCTCTTGATATTCTCTCTTCACTTTCCAATCGGTATTTTCATGTACATTCCGTCAGATCACTTCAAATCGAAATTACGAATATAAATAAACATAAATATATATATGTATGTGCAAGTGTTTCTGAGTCTGTGTACATGTATATTATGCACAGATAGGTATGTGTATGTGTGTGCATATGTTTATATGTGTGTATAAATGTATATATACATGCATGTATATATGTATATATATATGTATCTATATATTCATAATTGCAGATATATGTAAATATACATATTCATGAATACACATACATGGATGCATGTGTGTGTATCTATATACATATATGTATATGGATATGTTCATACGTATATGTGAGTATATATGTGTAAATAAGAGTATATATATATATATATATATATATATATATATATATATATATATATATATATATATATATATATATATATATATATATATATGTAAATATGCATATATGTGTATACATCCATACGTGCTTTCGCTCACGTATATATATTTATTAATGTATACATGTATGCATATATTTATATGTGCATGAATTAATATATATGTATATATGTGTATATGTACATTTGTATATGGATATATATATGTTTATATGTGGAGATATGCGTATATATATATGTGTGTGTATGTATATAAGAATGTATATATGAATGTATACACGTATATATATATATATATATATATGTGTGTGTGTGTGTGTGTGTGTGTGTGTGTATAGATATATATATATATATATATATATATATACTAGACGTTTCTATTATCAAAATGTGATGATATGACTGATTGATGGTGGAAATGGCAATTGAAAGGTGAAATGACAAGGAGTAGGAACGGGGTCGTTTATTCGTTTGAATAACATTTTTTATAAGAGATTGTTTAATGAGAGACATAATAATAGGGTTTGGCCTGTCTCAGATAAGCCCAGCCGTGAGGAAGAGAGGGTTAAAATGATCATATACAGGAAAATGTTTTTTTTTCAAGTCCCAGAATTGGGGAGTTGTGCCCAGTAGTCAATGAATAGGTGTAGTTATATACGCGGCAAGTTGAAGTTATGTTGTTTCTGGTTAATGGTGTATGATGCTGTTTTCTTCCTAATTGTTTGGTATACGTTAGCTTGTATCGTAAATAGTGACTGTTGACTGTCAGTCAATTCCTAGCATGTGTTATGACTTGTATCTATATGATCTATAAGATAGTCCTACACCATGGAAAAGTAAGCATACATCATCAAAAGGTCAAAAATGAGGATATGAAATTAAATCATTCGCTTGAAAAATCTCAAGAAGGGTAGAAATATAAACGTGTCTGTGTAGCAAATCTTTCATTTTATCATGATATGTACTCTACTCCAATTAAAATTTTGCTCTGAAGGAAAGGTTTTCCGGGAACAAAATATTAATTGAAAAACCTTTTCCCCAGAATAACTGTCTGAGTATAATATTTGACAAAAACAAATTGGAAGTCATCATTAGTTGTACAGATAGTTTTAATAAGTCAATAACAAAACATAACAATGGATTAACTCAAAATAGTTCTAATAGAGAAAAAAGAAATGAACAAGATTGCAATTGTTCAAACGGATGTGGAAACCTTTTCCAAAACTCTCGTCTCAATTCGAATATTGAATACTTAGCTGAAACCATAACGAAAGATAAATCTCTATATGTGAAAATATTACACTGGAATATGGAGAACATCCTTTAAACTAAGACAAACAAGCCATATATCATCATTTACAAACGAGAAATATAAAAACAGTACTTCAATGTCGAAACGTTATTGGTGATTAAGTGATAGCAAACTCAGTAAAATGGAAAATATTATGACAAACACAAATAAGCAAGAATATTCAACTCTGTGTTTCCTAAGCCTAGATGATAAATCTAAAATCTTCACTTTTGCGAATAAACAAAACAAAAAATAAAATCATTAAACAAAAAGATGGAGCAGCGTTAAAATGCTAGCGTAGCTCAATATTTTTTTTTCAATAAACCAACTTCATGACTCATATATAAGTATACTAAAAATCAATCATCATTGATATCTTATCCCTGTCGTTATTATTATGAACATTATCATTATTTTTGTACATCTAACCCTTTGAATCGTAACCAAGTCACCATAATTATTTTACACGTGCCAAAACAAACCAAACCTGGAATAATCAAACATGCAATTGGGGTCATATATAAGTGATCCCTAATGTTGAAAATCAGATTTGAATGAGAATGATATACTTTCAGAGAGGCAACGTGCCGCGATGAAACTGATGGTTCAACTACATACTGATAACAAGAATACTTAATTTATAATGTATAACAATCAATAAGCACAACATCCCCGCTAAAAAAGACGAGGAAAAAAAACATAATAAGCTATGGCTAACCATTAAATAAAATATACACGAGATCCTGATATAATGTCCTAAATAGAAGCCCAAACAAAGCAGAATGATAAACAAATGTGTATACCAAATCTTCACTTTATCATATATATATATATATACATATATATATATATATATATATATATATATATATATATATATATATATATATATATATATATATGTGTGTGTGTTTGTGTGTGTATGTGTGTGTGTGTGTATGCGTATGTGTGTGTGTGTGTGTTTGTTAAGGTTGAAACTCAATGCTGATGGAAGCTTACAAGATTTAGCCTTTTTTTCTTCTGCCAATTCATATATCCACGACTTCTTCTCAAAGGGATTGAGTAGTGAGGCATATTGAGCACTCTTTCGGGCCCTTATTATGGGTTTCTTCTCATTTCGAATGTCTTCAATTACTC
>OY735208.1:45877722-45985222 GCA_963457665.1 Thysanoteuthis rhombus | reverse complement strand
CCTAGCCAAAAGAACTGCAGACCGAGAAGCATGCAATGTGTACATGGAAGAATCGCACCCAACCTCATATGGGAGGATCACAAGACAGCACAGTATATCAGGGATAAAACAAGTGCCCGATACTTCATAGAATACAAAAGGAAACTCAAATGGCAATGGGCTTGTCATGTTGCAAGAATGGCAGACAACCAAGGGACATCACAACTCACAACATGGATCCCTGAAGATTATGTGCGCAGCCGAGGCCGGCAGAATATGAGGGAAGACGGACTGGACAAATTCAGAGAGTATTGGCTCAGCCACGCCCACGATAGAGAAGCGTGGCAATCCTTGGAGAATGTTTTTATTAAATGACGGACGATAAAAAACTGATGATGATGATGATGATGATGATGATGATGATGATGTATCTAAGTGTATACTACGGTAATGTAGTGACGTAAAAAGAATCAGCTGCAACAGACTTCTAGCTTCCATTATTCGATGAACTCCTTTGCTAAGATTTACTGGACCCGTCCGTCGTCGGCGTTAGAGAGTTAGTACTTTTTGAACTTGCTCTGTCCGTCACATAGTCTTTGATGATCCATGTTGTTAGCCGTCTTGTCTAGCAATTGTCTAACATTATTTCAACACGACGAAACCATTACTCCCTGTGTTTTTTATAATGGATCGAATTATATCTTTGACACCTGTTTTGGGGGATTTTTTTTTCTTAATATACTGTGCTGTTTCGTTATATTCCCATGTGATGTTGAGCATGAATCCCTCATGTTCACGTCAGATGCTTTTTTTCAAAAATTACTCACTCTATGAATAACCTATCATCAGACTTGATAAATATTCTGTGCCATTCCTAAACTTGACAAACAAGAGCAAAACTGGAGACTCTGATTCAGAGGACGACGGAATCAATGACCAAACATGAAATCACACTTCACAGATTTCGTGTGGACAGTCTATGTGAAGAGATTAGATGAAGGAATGACTCATCAATTTTGAAGCTTTTTCCAATGCGTATATCAAAGTATCAGTAAACAATACATATCAAAGCGAAAAGATAATAGTTATGACAGTCAGGATAAACTGACAATAAGTTAACTCATAAAGCCATGAATTGAAGAGAAATCAACTTTACCAAGAATTAAAAACAAAACATAAAAAAAACAGAATTGCTATGGACATTAGTTAAGGGATTGGAATCGCTATTGATAATCACAAAGAAAATGTTTATTAGAACTAAGTGCATCAAAGTAATGAAAGAAGATATAAAACAGTACAATCAATGTTGCTCTTTTGAAGACTGAGACGAAACTCTCTCTTCCAGAGACTTTCAATCATCATCATCATCATCATAATTCTTTTAACGTCTATCGTTAGACATAGACTTTCCCCAGGATTACCCACACTTCTCGCAGAGCCAGTACTTTATGAATTTGTCTAGCTCGGCTTTCCATCTCATATTCTGCCTGATCTTGAGGGATTCATGTCGTGAATCGCAATTTCCATTTGTTGTCCGTCATTCTCGCAATCTGGCCAGCCCACTGCCATTTGAGATTTTTAATGGATTCTATGATGTCCCCGACTCTTGTCTTTTCCAAGACGTACTGTGCTGTCCTGTGGTCTCTCCATGTGAGGCCATGCATAATTCTCTCATGCGCACGCTGCATGCTTTTCAATTTGTAGGCCTGCCTCTTGGTTCAGTTCCATGTTTCGGCTCCATAAGTGACTATTTGGAGGATGCATTCGTTTTATACTCTTCTTTTTAGGATTAATGGGATCTTGCCTTAAAACTTCCAGGGCTTCAAAATAACGCCGAGCTAACTAAATGAAGGAAGCTAGAAAGTTGGTCTCGAAACCAACTCCAAAATACAGATATTTGCATCAAAAATGCTGGAGGTCAATATGCACTGGATAAAAACAATGAGCTGGAGGAAGTAGACCACTACATCCACCAACGAAAACGTTTTTCTGTGGCATGTTTGAAAGGAAAAAATCGAGCAAACGATTATCCCAGGTTGGAAGGGCGAATTCGATCTTCAAAAACAAGATCCCATTAGTCCTAAGCGGGAGGCTGTATAACCAGTGCATTCACACAATATTCACATGAAACATGGATGGAATTCGCAAGCTGTTTGGAGGGGAATCAGGCTCGACCTCACACGGAAAAACACGAAGCCGCACAATATATCAAAGTAAAAACAGCTGTGCAAGATATTTTAAAAGCCATTAGCAAACAAAAATGACAATGGGGAACCCATGTTGCAAAGATATCAGACAACATCGGGAGAACACAACTCACAACAGGGGTCTTTCCAGATCGACTCTTTTGAATTATTCATCTCGTTTTTGCTCTAGCTTGTGACACGCAAAAGATATGGCATCTGCTTATTGCTTTTAAATACTGTTCTTTTTTCTGTCACTATGTATCTGATTATATTAATGTATTGGTTGAGTAATTTCTTCACATAACATCACTGTATCTCAAAATGATTACCCTTAGGACAACCAAGAAGACGATAGTGATACTCGTATCTATCAAGATGGAGACAGAAACGATATTGACGTATCGATGATGCTGCGCCTTCCCGATGGAAATGATGTTTAATTGTCGTCGTGTGTGCTTTACACTGCATGCTCTACCCACACTCTCCGGGCTTCATGGTCATTGGTCAGTTGATGGTGGTAATCTCAGGTGTCTCACGCAGTTTAGTTGCCAGCTTAATATTGCCGTTGAATGATGTGAATATACTTGTGTATGAAATCAATGTAATGCCGAAACGTAGACCGGTGGTCGTAAACGACACACAAGTGACGAGGAGCGTTTGCTTTATGACGCGTAAAGCATCGATTGACTGCAGTTACTACTTCGCGGCGTCATTAGAACAATTATACATGATTATAAAGTCATTTTCGCTTGATCCCCTTCAATTCCTGATAATTCTCGCAAGGAGTTTTCGTCGTTTCACGATTCAGTTGGGAGATCGACACCGGGGATCTGACAATCAGACCTTTTGTAAGAGACAAGTGGGCATAAATGGATTTTTATTACAGCTCTTCGAAGAAGAAATAGTACTGCTGACGCCCTTGACGAACAAGTTTGTTAATCCCTTCAAAATAATCATAGCTTGTGTGTCATATGGTGCTATGATTTAATAGACGCTTCGATTTCTAACGAGGAACCGTGCCTTAATAAGATTGCTAGTAGACTTATGGAATTATACAATGTCATATTTCTTCTGATAACCCAAGAGTTTAGGGTTCTGAGACAGATTATGATTTTCAAATTCAAACTTGATTGACTTTTCGGATTGCAAGTGTGTAATTTGTCTTATGCGAAAAATCTTCTTTTAGATTAAGACATGATATGTTCATTTTTTTCGTTTTGGGCTAGTTATTTCTAAACGATTTTTAATATCCATAACCCAATGCAGGGTCTTTGGTCCGTCAAAGATGATTTCAACATGTGTGTCTCAAAGGCAAGATGACTGGCAAAAGCCCATCCCTCTATGAGTTGGTTTTGAATCAGATTTTCCCTTATTTTGCACTGGTTGCTAATCATATCAAGAGAGCTTAACTTTCCAAAGTATTTACTCGTAACTTGAGAAAAGAGATGGAATCCTGCATTTCCCAAAGATATCAGTGAGAAGATATTTCAAACTGTTCAGTCTGAGTTTAAATCCAGCTTACCAATCCTATTTCATGTTACATTATTATTTCAGCCAAATTATTTCCAAGCAAAAGTCCAGATAATCAGTAGAAAACCTTAGTTGCTGATTATAGATGGCTCATTATTTATAGCAAGTGACATCAAGCCGGTAGTTCTAATGTCTTGCTGTCGTGTTAAATAACTGAACAAGTTGAACACATGTTGAATAATGAAAGATATAATGTAAATATTTTTTAAACGTGATTACAACCAGGATTTAGATGATGAAAAAGAGATAACGCTCACAAAATTCCATCTTGGTTGAATATACCAAATTTCCCCAAATGGTCTCCTGCAGCACAATTAGTTCGTGAGCTAAACTTGTGGACAATTTACTCCAATTGAATTTAACTCTCCGCAGCAGTTTGGCAAGTATCTGTTAAAAGCTCAGAAACACAATCGAAATGTACAACGCAGAACTGGAGAAAATAGATCACTACATCAGCAAAGGACAATGAATCTCCATGAGATCCCTAAAGAAGAAGTAATCAAGCGGAGAAACACTCTAAGCTGGCAAGCTTTCGGGACAGCAAGCATTACTTTTAAGAACGAGAAAATTGCATTAGTAACAAAAAGAGGGTTATACGATGGTCCCCGATTGATCTGAAACATGGAACTTGAATAAAAGATTGTCAGTCAGACTGAGAACCCTAAAACGTGCACAGGAGAAACTCTGGCTTAACATTGAGAGGTCACTGAACAGCATAGTATATTAGAGGAAAAAAAACTGCAATATCATAACATCAAATAAAAAACTCAAATAGCGATGGGTTGACCATATTAAAAGTATGTCAGATAACTGCTAGGTGTCACGACCCACAACATGGATCTCCAGATTTCACATCCGAAAATATTGCTGTCGAAAAATGAAGTGGCGGAACATCATAGACCATAGTATCACGACGCCCATGATAGAGATGCCTGGAAGATCTTACAGATCGTCCACAGAAAGAAGCTTGAAGGCTTTTGTAACTTCTGATAATGATGATGATGATTAAGCAATATGAATATCAGACTCAATAGATTTGTACATTAACATTCGGGAAAGCAGTCACTGTAAGTGATAAATTACTTGAGCTGGTGCTCCTGACGTGCAAGGATTATTGAATAAATGATATGAATTTACATCCAAATGGGAAACAATCGTATATTATTTTCACAAAGATAAATTACGTATAGTATCGAATGATTTTTATACATATACAAAACACATAATATAAGGTTTGACAAAAAAAGCAAAAAATCAATAGGTTTGTTGATAGGTTCGTAGGTACTATCTGTAAAATATTTCTTTGGGCAATTGAAATTCTTGTAGGTTTTTTTTTGTGTGATATGAACATGACGTTTCGACTGATCCATTCTACGGTTTTATTCGGTTGTAATATCATAAACAAAATTTTGCACCGATTTTAGTAAACAAAACACTCCGAAGGTAGCCACTTTAGAAGTTCGACTTGGAGAACATAAAAAGCAGTAAACAGAAGAGAGATAGGAACATTCCAAGATAGTTGACCACACTTGGAGAGAAACGGGCAGACATTTACCTCTTTGGGAAGAACTACATATAACATAAACAGATAAAGGAGAGGGGAAACCTATATCATCATACGGAGGGAAGGATTCAACCTTATTGGACTTCCACGACTCGATGATAACAAGATATGAAATTTCAAGCTATTGACAAAAGAGGGAGATTATGTATACTACTATCACATTTGGTTATTACACCTGAATAAAGCTGTAGAATGAATCGGCCGAAGTATCGCATTTATAACATCAACAGCAAGGAATTCAATCGTTCGAATTAACTTTTTAAATGGATTTGTACTTATTTTGAATATTCCTTCATCGTATTTACAGAAACTAAAACTTAGATCGGAATACACATGTGTGCTGGATAATGTATCGATAAAAATATTGAATTCAGAACTTCATAATGAGCCGAAAAAATTGCTTTAATATTCTACGTCTGTCGCCCCCGGATTGGAACCATCGCATTCATCCAGTTAATGAATATGGGGAACGGAATGCTGAAAGGATAATATTATTAATTTCACTTTTAGAGTTTTCTTTTTATCTTTGTGGGGGTGTTTCCAAGCATCTAAGTTCACCGCGTGCGTATATGAATTCGTCTTTTTTCTCTTCCTTTTAGATAACTTTCTACAGAAATCAAATATCTCCAAGAGGAAATGCTCTGGGAGGATTACCATTTTCATATTCATTTGAATAAAAAGTGTGTAGAAAAGGTATGAAAAGGTATGAAAAGGTGTAAAAGAAATTTCAACGAATATTAGAGGTGAAACTGACCTTAAATAAAAGAATTTGTTTTTTGCAGTGAAAGATTCTCGAATTGTTCAGAAGACATCGTCAGTTTTTGCATATTTATCAAGTGTCCTAATAACAGAGTTAAGTTAGTCACTGAATAGATAGCTGGTTAAGATTCTTGCACGTAATCATATCTATTTGGGAGGCGTAGGTGGTCCAAGTATTATCGTCGTGAAAAATGAAATCGACGATTAGAGATCAAACTCTACCATAGTCGAAATACTTTCACTTTACTCTAGTACTATTGGAAAAGGATCCAATTCAGTGTTTTCTACCTCATATATATATATATATATATATATATATATATATATATATATATATATATATATATATATATATATATGTATGTATGTATGTATGTATGTATATACATATGTATATATGTATATAAGTTTGTGTGTGTGTGTGTCGGTGAATAGCAGGATAATTAAACACTTTAATGACAGTCTCACATTGGTGTAATTCTTGCATCCAAGCCCAATTAATACTCACAGATGCAGCAAATGATTATTAGATCTTCATTGAATGTTCGAAAAAGGGACACAAACCATTTCCTCGATGTCCATTTGAAAGGTAAATGTTCAGGTAGGGATTGGGTTCTATGGCATGGTGGAGCTTAAATCATCGTGTAAAATAACTTTCAGCCAATCGTATAAAACAACGAGTTTCAAGTATTTGATTCCTTCAGGGTTGCAAATTTAGTCATTCCATATTAAAAATTCCATTATTCTGAAGAGCAGAAAGTAGATGATCAATAAAAACTATGAATATAGATATATAACTCCCACTCCAACTTCTAAATCGACACTACACTGCCTTTGTGCTGAGTAATACATCTGACAAACTTTAATTTCGTACGGTTGGTAAGTAATTTCGGCACTTACACTCGTACAGAGACTTACACAAACATATTTCATCCAGTTTACTTGAATGAGATTGCCTACAACTTTTATTCAATTTTTCTGACTCTCTCTCTCTCTCTCTCTCTCTTTATATATTTATATATATATATATATATATATATATATATATATATATATATATATATATATATATATATATATATATATATATATATAAAGGAAAGTCTATAGCCACACTGAAGAGATGTAATACATGGAAACAGCTGTCTGTGGATGACACAATAATGAATGCTCTTCTCTTCAGGGTTGAGCACTCTTCAAGTGAGGTAACTCATCCACTGTTAGCTTATGCAATGTTCTTCTATGGAAATTGAGCACTCTTAAATTTAGCCTAATTGCCTGTCCAGTTCCGTAGTCTAGAGGGAGGATATCAGCCTACGGATCTGAAGTGAAGGTTTCAATTCTGCCTCGTGGTTTTGGATGGGATAATTAAAAGTCCATAGCGAAACTGAAGAGATGTAATACATCGAAACAGCTGTTTGTGGTTGACACAGTTATATATATATATATATATATATATATATATATATATATATCATCTACAGACAGCTGTTTTGTTGTATTACAACTCTCCTGTGTAGCTATCCATTAGATTGTCCATTATCCCATTGAGTACCGCGAGGCAGGATTGAAACCATCGTTTCGATATCCTACCTCTGCACTAGGGAACTGGACAGTCAGTATGGCTGAATTTAAGCGATATATTTATTTTAGTTTAAATTCCCCATCCACCAAAGTACTCTAATTCTATGGAAGAGCATTGCATGAGCTCACAATGAAAGAGTTACCTCATTTACAGAGTGTTCAACTCTGAATAGAAGAGCGTCATATATCTGCATATATATATATATATACTTATTCATGTTCGAACATTGATATTTGAGCCCAGAAATACACGATTACATCACCACAAAGTAGTCGTTTTAAGAATTTTATGATTCCCATCAATGATAATCAAAAGAAAAATAAAAGCAGTGAAGTTTCTGTAGAAGATAAATCCTAGCAAACTAATATATTCAGAGTATTGCTAGTGTTGTGAGTTCACCTCCCATCTCGGTCTCACGTGTCGAACCTTTTGACTGATAAAACCCAGCCAAATATATACCAACAAGTAAGCACTTTTATTGTAATTAGTGGCGGTGATGATTGTGATGATGAGGATGATGTGTTGAAGAAGATAGAATGTATTTTTTTAGTACACAAATAATTGAAAACTACTCTGCTTCTCTATTCAGTCTACTCAAAGAATCGACAATAGACAGTGATATTTATTTCGATTTTCCCCTCCTGCTATTTCGAAAACTTCATAAATTTCAAATGTATTTCTCTAATCTCATTTCAATCACTTTTGTAAATGTATTCAGTGCGTACGTATGGAGCGGGCAGCCATTTTTTATTTTATTTATTGAGTCGACTTTTTCATGATTACGTGAAACGTGCGATATATCGCATGAATAGATCAGACAAGTAAAAAAGAACTTATATACATATATATTTATGAATATAGAGATAGACAAACTGGGAGATAAAAAAAAGCAAATGATATCGTTCTACAAAATGTTTATTTATTTTTTTTCTTTTCATCGAATGTCGCTTATGAAAAGAAGCTGGACATTTTGTCTTCATATATTTATTAAAAATTGAAAGCAAATATATCTCTTTGCTTTTTACGCTTATATGTCATTCGTTTTTTTTCCAAGATTATGAATATTTTTGATGCATTCAACATTACTCTCTTACTTTTTTTCTAAATATTGCCGACTGATGTATATCATGTACATGTGACTCCTATTTTTCATAAATATGAGATACTGTCAAGCTGAACTGTCAGCAGCGACATAATGAACATGAACATAGCTTTTTTCGGTTTTTTAGTGGGTCTGGCTGCTCATATGGAAAAAACGCAGTAAATTTAAGCTATCATTCTCTATTATGTCAACAAAATAACAGTTTGTATACTTCCATTAGATCACAAAGAATTGACATTTTTATCGTGGGATTGGGACTTCAATTTACAATGTAAGGGTTTTCTTCAATTGGTCTCTTAGTATGAGTACGATAGGGTTCATGCCTGAGATTTTGAAAAAGAAAAAGAACTTTTTGATGATCATCGCAAAGCAAAGAAGAGAAATTAAATTCATCATTGATCACTATTTTTCTTTCCGAATGATCATACTCAATGTGGAATGCTGTCAAACGAAGTCGGTCACGAGATGGTTTCCATTGAGTGAATAACCAGACCCGTTTTCATTTTTCTTCCGTTTCCCTCAGAATATTATTCATCCGACCATCTAATTATGCATTTCCTTTCTACCTGACTCATTTTTTACTCGCGTATCTATTTACTCCAAGCGTTTTTCAACCACGTAGCTGACTTTCAATTATGATTTTATTTTTTCGTTTTCTCGTAACTTTGGTCATATAATTTGATACAAACGCTCTTATGCCTACAAACATAAATACATACACACATGTACACACATACACACACACACACACACATATATATATATACATACACACACACACACACATATATATATACATACACACACACACACACACACACACACATATATATATATATATATATATATATATATATGCACAAGGAATACATTTCCAAACAAACAGAGCCACATTAAAATTATTCAAGAAAATAATTGGACACGTACATCCTTATACACATAGACAAAATCACACATACAAACACACACACACACACACACACACACACACACACACTCCCTCTCACACACACACACACACACATATATATATATATATATATGGATGCTTTTTATGCATGATATATATGCTTAAAGGGATCGCTGCACGTATGATTAAACAAGTACATTCTTAATCATGCATATATATATATATATATATATATATATATATATATATATATATAATATATGTAATCAAAAAGTCTGTAGACTCATGAAAAAATATGTGCATTTTACACAACAGTTATTTATTCGTAAACGTAATCTTCGGAATAATTTCATTCAATACTTTAGTAAGTGATAATTGATCATCATAGTGTGTAAGTATTATCTCAGTGCTAACTTCACCCCTATCGCGCCCTAATTTTCTACGTAAATGAATAATCTTCATTGATATCATTTGATCACAACCACTACAACTTTAGATGAAGGATTTTCGATGTTATCATATTGTCACTTCCACGATCACTTATTATTGTTACTATTTAGATAAAAGATTTCCACTATTAATATAATCGTTATCGTACTAGTTGATGCACTGTTCACTATGTAAGTATTTATTTTTTCTTGCTGATCATTGCTATACAGCTGCTTAGCAGGCGTCTGGGTACATTCTTCATATCATTTCTTAAGTTAAGTTAATAGATGAAGTACGAAATTTATTTGTCGATTCCGTTTTCCTGGTACCAGAGCCATAACGCCATCATACACACCTCTTTTTGTCTCAAGCAACATATAAAAAAAAACATGTTTGCACTTACGTATAGCTCTGACAGACCAAAATGGAAAAACAGAAGAAAGCAAATGATATTCAAATATCAAAATGTAGACTGACAGATCCCCCTACACAAAAAAAAAAATTATAAATATCAGAGAATATAAAGAAAAATATAAATTCCGTCTGGCCCAATTAATTTTTTGTGTGTGTTTTCAGTCTATTGAGTTAGCTTGATCGAAAAGTGTCGAGACTTCCAAGGGCAACTTCTAAGTTCACAGGTACCGCTGAAATAAAAATGTGTGAACGAAATTCACGTTGTCAAACTGCAGATGTAACTAGTCTGATACCTCCATTAGAGCTACTAAGCAATTATGTTGTATAGGGAAATATCATTCCTTCTTTGGGGAGGACCAATAAAAACCCATTGTTTTTGTAAAACACTTTACCGTGGTAAACAGTAGGAATTTGGCTTGAGTAGAAGCTTGGGTCTGTGAATTTAAGCATCAATTTTTGTTCATTCAGCCTAAATAAATAGCGTTCTCTTTGTCCTGTCAGCATTAATTTAATCATCCCATTCATCAGAGGATACGACGAGAAAACAGTTTTAATTTAGTTGCGCGACAAATCCCGGTAGCATTAAGTGATTTGCTCCGAGGCTATTATTCTTTTGATGTATTGCATGTTCACACTAGTCAAAGTCAGAAATAATGTTCCCAATTTTGATGCGACTTAATCTTACACTTCGCAAAATCCTACAACGCACACATGAGAGAATCATGCTCAACATCACATGGAGATACAAAAAAAAGCATAATATATTTGGAGAAAAACTGGAGTCTAAAGAAATCATAGAAACCATTAGGGAAACCCAAATGGCAGTAGACTGGCCATGTTGCAAGAATGGTAGACGACTGATGGACATCATGACTCATAACATAGATCCACAGAGATAAGATGCAGAATCAAAGCCAGCAGAATATCAAATGACGAGACGAACTTGATAGGTTCAGAAAATATTGTCTCCATGACGTCCACGATAGTGAGATGTGGTGACTCCTAGGGAAGGTCTATGCCCATCGGCGAACGATAAAAGACTGATGATGATGATGATGATGATGATGATGATATGTGGTCTCAGATGAACAGACAACTCACTTCGCTTTTGGAACTTGACAAATCCAGCGTTTTGTATATAGGGGATGCTGTATGGTTAATTTTCTTCCATGGGGGGAATTTAGTTTCGTCTAAATCCAGTCCAAACAAAACCTAGATATGTTTTAACCGTAATAATAACAGCACCCATCTTTACTTAATTGAGGGTAGTAAAATCTTCGCTATTAGACTGCCTTGTCGCGTAAAACAGAGCCGACATAAAGAAAATGAACTTTTCCATAATAGGATTTGAAATCACGACCAAGTGATAGGTAGGCAACTCTCCAACCGACTAAGCAAAAATGGCAAGTTTTACACTCATACGAAACCAATCATTATGTATACAATATAAACACTGCAGTTTTCAGTCGCAGAAGTGGATTTCGACGCCAGCCACGTTGTCTTTCCTAATTATCGAATATAAGCAAAATACCGGTGGTTGTCTATTCCACGTCATCGTATAGCTGCACATATATTTTTTTTAATTTGTTTCATTGCCTTTATTATCAACAGCAGCCATTCTTTGTCAGCAGCAGGACAAAAGCCTTTCCCAATTCTTCGTATGGATAACATGACAGCTCTCATCTCTGCGATGTCTCACGAGTGATTGTACTATCTCAACTCTCTATATGTCTGCTTCTATGGTGTTTGCTAAATCTGGGGCACAAGTTCACCAACTTTTCACACAGTCTGGTATCCATCCTGTTCGCTACTGTTCTGCCCACCGCCATTTTTGCTGCATAATCGATTTTATTCCCTACTACTGTCCGTTTTTGTTCCATAAAGTTATCGCTAGCGCTCATATATATATATATATATATATATATATATATATATATATATATATATATATAGTAAAATGTGGATTCGCTACACAAACTAGCTCATTTTCTGCCCTCTCCTGGCCTCATCAGGCTTATGAAATAAATCCATCACATATCAAAAGTTGCTTTTGATTATTCATATATTATTACATCATGTTCTGCTGCTAGCCTGATCTGTGCGTGTATATATATATATATATATATATATATATATATATATATATATATATATATATATATATATGAATATGTTGCTATCCAAAAATAAGTACATTCCTAAAAAGTATATTTCAAAACAATCATTGATTTGATTATAATGGGAAATTTAAATGACTTTGAATTTTAATAGAGTATGAAATTTTGCAAAGAGTTATTATGAAATCATAGTTGTCAGTGAACAGTCGTTTAGTTAAATAGTATTTCGACATGGTATGGAACTCTGTACTGATTTGAAGGAACATGCTAATCATTTCCTTAAACGGAACAACAAAAGAGCTATAAGACTGAGAAAGGAGCGGAAACACTTTAGCCAAAATAGTACAATATATCTCAAAAAAGTGAAAATGTTGCTGTCCCGATGTGACAAGGTACACCATGAAAGCTAACCCCAACATGCATTTCTTTCATCTTGGAATTGGTTGATGAATACTCGAGAAAATCAGCTGTAGATGTTGCCAATAAGGTCAAATAAGTGTTTGGCATGAATATTTCCGCTACAAAAATTAAATGTACCTTGAACAAGGCCGGCTAATATGGTGGACAGTCATGAAAAAAAACTGCTACTATAATTGAGACACTAATTAGTCCGTTTAGAGTTTGCTTAAGAAGACCTTGACAACAATTCACCATTTTTGGGAACCGTTCTACGGTCAGAGGAAACAAAAATCCACTCATTTGGGCCCGGTGGTATCTCACAAGTTTGGCATTGTCACGTCAAGGCTAACAAAGGAAGGTGCTTCGTATCAACACTTAGGCATGGAGGAAGAAATTTCATAGACCGGGGATGTATGAGCTTTGATGGCACAGGTTAGCTGCACTCTTTCGACAGAATTATGTGTACTGAAGCTAACATCAATCTATCAAAAGGAAACACAATGCTTCCTCTTCATTTTTATTGTGTAATGATCAACGAGAAATGATAAAATCATGTGTTTAATTTAAAAGAAAATAAACTTTCTATAAAAGATGTGGGAGTGTACACGTGGAATATATATATATATATATATATATATATATATATATATATATATATATATATATATATATATATATATATATATATATATATATATATATATATATATATATATATATATATATGTTGCTCGCACGATTGTTGAGAAAAAAGCTCTATCCAACCACTCCCCTTTTATCCTCATTCCTTCTGATACCCACCTCTGGTAATATTAATTTCCCGATGTCATGATGACACGTCTTCCAATGAAAATAAGTGAAAGATTTTTTTCTCCCGATCTGCATTTGATGATTCCTGGGCTTATTCTCGCTCGATTGCATTTAAACATTCGTTTTAAAATAATATCCAAAAATAGAAAAGAGAGACATGCATTTCAAATCTAAATTCACGCTTGCTTAAGGGGGAGATGATTTTATTTATCAGACCCCGAACTAATTGCCCGTAGTAGATGATATCTAATTATTTAGCATGTAAGCAACATATAAACACATAAATGGGGTAGTTATGTAGGAAAGTTATCGACAAAAAAAAATTATACATCGATAGTTTTGGATGGATACCTCATTGTGTGATGAGTGGATAGATATATGTGAATAACGTGGTAGAGCGTTGCCTAGATCTGTTTGTGTTGATGAAGTCATTACAGATTCGAAAGAGAGGAAATTGATATAAATGAACTGACAGCTGAAATATCACGCCGGAAAACATGTAAAGAGAGCCCTTGCAATGTCTCGAGCTCTTCCTGCTTGGAGTCCACATACCACGTTACTATATACTCGGTCCTGGTTTGCAATATGGTAGGAATAGACTCAGGAACAAGTACACAACACACGACAGAGAACAGATTGACACTTACATATATATCAATGGATACGATGGATTGATAAATACACTGCGAATATAACAGCTAATATACGTTGACAAACCAGTGCACTGATTAAACCCGTGCAAATTGACTGTATCAACTGGTATATCGACACAGGAATCTAAGTTGATTATTGCAGATAGACGGCTCATCTAGAAGCAATTTGGATTTTGGAAGAAAAAGCCCAAGGACCATGAAAACAACACGTCAGTGTTTGTATTGTATTGATAAAAATTGCTAAAAGGTCCAGGTGACCGACAATCCATGTAATATTAATATCATAGTGGAACAATATGCACCTCCCTTTGACAGGTCTGTCGACTACGTGAGAAAAACACATGACAGACATTTACGCAGATGTCACCCCATGTATTGAAGGTTATTAATATAAATAGGAAAGTGGCTACTCTGTATAAGTCAGACATTATGAACGTAGGAAAATACATATGTGGTAGAGAACAAATACATATGGGTACTCGACTGTGCATAAACGACGAGGCAATACTGAACATAGTTGCATAGGATATTGAATAATGATTCATGATGCTTCACGAATAAAATCAGGTTACGTTTCGTTTAAATAATGAAATATATTGAGCTGAATTTTTTAGGAGAATCGAAGTATTACAAAAACACGCTCATGTGCCTGTTCACAAAAAGGTCACAAAACAAAGACATGATAGCAGTGCCAGTATTAGTCTCAGGTTTTGAATCACACTCAGTAGGGCTGATCGAATATTCACAGAACTTTGGAATCTTGTTCGGATATTCAATATAAGGAAAACAGTTTTGATGGTACATCTGTTTTAGAAGAAAATGTTAAAAATGAATTGGGAGACTTTTCTAAAGTAGAGTCAAAGTAATATTCACGAACCACGTTGGAAGAATCAAGTGCGTACCTGCATGCGTGTGTTTGTGCCTTTAATCATCAACCTCGAGGGATTGGTCGACGAATTTTTCTAATCACCTTTTTTGGAGAAGGTTTTTTTTTAAATTCCGATCTCCACCCGCCCTTTATATTCCCATAGGGATTATTAGGCATTTTTATCTTGGATTCTGCCTTTTTTTCTCATTTTATTGTACCCAATGTTTTTTCTCTCTATCGTTGACACTGAATGACACCACGCCAATCTTCTGGTTAAGGAAGATGCCAGAAAAGAAGAGCAATAGAAAAAAAAAGACTGCTTTAATCTTATATCAACTTCTCCATCCACGATATCGTCTTAACATATTTTCTATCTGAAGTGGACTGAGAAGAATGAAATCATATAAAACGAGTATTTTCAGTCCTAATTTTTCGCAAAGATCGAACGAAGATTTCAACCTCATTTTGGACTCAAACGGTCCCTTTTTCGAAACCTTAACTATTTTTTTTATAACAAGACAGAGGTTTTTGTCCACAAGTCATAATTCATTTTTTCAAATAATTGAAATAAAAAATATTGCTGTAAGACACACACACATATATATATATATATATATATATGTGTGTGTGAGTGTGTGTGTGTGTGTGTGTGTGTGTTTGTGTGAGTGTGCGTGTGTGTGTGTTTGTGTGAGTGTGCGTGTGTGTGTGTGTGTGTGTTTGTGTGAGTGTGCGTGTGTGTGTGTGTGTGTGCGTGTTTGCTGGAAAAAAGATAGACTGATTTTCAATGAACGTATGTTCAAGTTTAATTATGAGATTCTCCAGCACAGACCTCAATAACAAGACCTTGCAGAACATAGTTTCTAGCTTTTCAGTCACAAATGTCCAGGTCTTCAGGTTCAGTTTCATAATTAGTTTTTCAAACATCACAACGAAAATATCACTTGCACATCTGTTTTCAAGAAAAGGCTTGAAAAGAAACAAAAGAAATTCTTTCAGAAAATGCTGCATATGTGTTTCACGCTTTTTAAAATTTAAGGAAATGCGTAATTCGTATGATATTATTTACACATATGTCCAACTAACACATCAAGAATGAGGACATAGCAGTCAAAATCGAAACTGCAAAACTAGGGGGACAAGAGCACAACATTTACCTAGGAGAACAAATCTCTATGAAATCCACAAAAGAAGACGAAATCGAGCAGAATTATCCAAGAATGGCAAGCCTTCGGCAAAGCAAGCTCAGCTTTCGAAAATAAGTCGATCCCAATAATCCTAAAAAGGAGAGTATACAACCAATGCATCCTCCTTGTAGTCACTTATGGAGTTGAAACATGGAGTCTAACCAAGAGACAAACCAGCAAACTGAGAATCATGCAGTGTGCACATGACAAAGAATCATGCTCGGCTTCAAATGGTGAGATCACGAGACAGCACAATATATCAGAAAGAAAACGGGGTCTGAGCCATCATTGAATCGGTTAGAAAACTTAAATTGCAACGAGGTGGTCATGTTGCAAGAATGACAAACAACCAATGGACATCATGACTCGCAACATGGATCCCCAGAGACTACATGCAAAACTGAGGCCTACAGACTACAAAATAGGGAGATAAACTAGACAAGTTCAGAAAATACTAGCTCTGCAACAGTTATAATAGGGAAATCTGGTAGAACCTGGGGAGGGTGTATGTCGAACGACAGACGTTAAAAGTCTGATGATATTTGTATTCTGAGACGCTAAGAGATGCTACTAACGTAGCAACATAGAAGTCTATGTACTGATCACATAGTAAAAATGCGAAATTTAAAGAATAATACAAGTATATGTAATAAAAACAGAAAATATTACAAACAAATCCGTGTATATTCGACCTAAGCTACAAACCATGATTTGGAATGCTGATTTTCATTTGCGATAGGCTCTTTCTGATTTGAGGATTAGTGGAAACGATCTCCAATCATTGAAATATTGGTAAATACCTTACCGGTATACTAAGCAGTGTAATTATTGAGAGACTGTCACGTCATTAATGTAAGCAACCCTTCGTAACTGGAAATATCCAAAGATGAGTGTTGTCAGTTTTTAATTGTGTCTAACTGGCTATCTATGAATTGTGCAAACAGGCAATAACAATGGAGCTAGGAAGCTGGAACTTCCTACATTTACACCTTATTATATCAAAATGATTGTGTTTTTAATTTTATCAACATTTCCTTCGAATAAGTTTTTGAGTGATCAGTTGAATTTACGGTGTAAGTTTATGCTAAATTGGGCCGTGTCCGACACCGTTTTCGCTTCTTTCTTTTCTTGTGGTATTTTTTCTGATCCCTTTCCAACAAATGGTTAGAGAAGTAACCTACTCATTGGTCACCCAGTTTTTGAATTTATCACATGCCGAAAGAATGTCTTTCACGAGACGACTCATTTTTCTCATTCGACCTCCTTTCTAGTCTGACCTAAGTTTAAGACGCATCAGACTTTTTTTTTTATCTTTGATCCGAAAAAACCTACACGGTAATCTAAATCAAACGTTAAGTAAAAATACAATGTATGAACGAGTGTCTTAACTCGAACGGAAATAACTGATTCTGCATGTTGAGTGTCAAGCATATATTTTGTCTTACGGGAAATAATGTCACTTTATGAATATCATCCTTTATTACATCTTCACTATAGTATATATCACCAATACTTAGTTTTAAACATCAGAATGTGTTACTTTCACTAATATTCACCAGTTAATTTCATTGTTACCTGTAGACGGCATAGACCCTCTAATCTTAAGATGGGGCAACAGAAGTTCAGTGTTATTTTCTTGTATGAGTATAAAATTAATAATTATGAATCCAAATCAGTTTCAAATATTGACTCATGATAGGATGAAAAGCCCATCTATGACCACACTGTGATTCAACTCAAATATTAAGAGGGCAGAGGATTTTCATTTGAAATAGGATTAACTAAGCGTGTTGGTACAACAAAATCCATGCCAAACTGTCAAACCCGTTGAAATATTGAGTGTTGGCCGTGTGACAATATCGGACCTTCCAAGGCAAATCAGTGAATGGAAAAAGTTGTATAAATTGGTCTTTTATAAACTCTAAGAAAAACCATAAACAACGGAAACAGTCATTGTTTCCGGATGACCTAAAGTAAATATACAAAGAGGAGTAAGTATGTTTCAAGATTCCTTGATTCAAGAGTGCTCAATGTTTTACACAGAGCTAATGATTATCATTGACAATAAGTTCGGTGTTCTGATCACAGTTCAATCTCTATCTGTTCCATTCAATGGAAGCCTCAGAATGGATGGCTATTTGACAATTGCTTCGATTCTCCTTGGAGTCATCTCTCTTATATTCTTGAAAACACAAACGGAAGACGAACAAGAGAATATAGGTTACTTACCCTTTAAATATTGTGACGTGTTTTTATGGTTTTAAAATCTTTGCTGTCTTTCGCAAATGAATGATAATTGATTTATTGTTTAGTTGGGTTTTTGTGCAGGGTTATTGAATCGGGTGGGTTTTTTTTCTAATTTCATTTTCGATACTTTTAGTTTGTTATTGTCATTGTCTTACCCTGTCCTCATGTATTGTTTGATTTCATATATTTTCTATTTTTATAGATTGAAATCAATTGGTTTATAATTTAGTCAGGTCAGAATGGGGGTTGGAAAATCAAGTGTGACTTTTAAATCAAGTGTTTTCTTTTTATTTTTTTTTTTGATAATTTTTAGATGTTGTTAATATATATCTATATCTGTTGATCACGTGTTTTAGTTTCCAGACATACTTTAGTTTGTTTTCTCTCAAGTTTTTTTTAGATTAATTTTCTTTCTAATTGGAGGCTGTTATATTGGGTTTTAACGGATAGTTTTCCATTGGCAATATATTTAGTTGTTTTGATCTATCCTGATTTTGAGATTTACATTGATTTGTTTTCGTTTATCTTTATTTTGTGTGCGTTTAACTCTTATTTATTTACGCCGACCATTGTATTCTCTTCTTTTGCAAATCTAAATCACGTGGTTATTTATTTAGAGGAGTTTAGATAAAGGTTATTAGTTGGAGTGTTATCATTGAATCGTTGATATTGTTCATTAGGGTTTTTCAAAATAAATCTCGTTTTGTGTCTGCACATTAACCCTATTTCTGCTTTGAGTTTGATGTGATTGAATGTTAATGAAATGATATTATCTTCGTGACATGGTCCATATTCAATAAGTCTTCCTTTTCACTGTTGTTTTTTTTTAATTCATTTCTGATTCATGATATGCGTCCTATCTTTTTCAAGTCTCAAGTGAAAAAATGACTGAGAGGAAGAAAGAGAGGGGGGGTCATGTTCATAATTTCCATGTGTTGTTGACGAGTCTCATTTAGAATTGGAATTGTGTTATGCCAGAGTGGAATTTTGATTCATTTGTGTTTTGTAGCGGTAGAAATTTATGCCTTGTACACTATTTCAGATGTTAGATATTTGCTCCATAATTTACATTCTTGGAGTCTCCAGCCATTGCATTTTAGATCTGTTTAGATATATTTTCTTTTTGCCATTTTAGTTCTAATGTTATTGCGTATTTCTTCAGAGTTTTCCATGCATTTGCATCCGATTTAAAATGTTTCTTTCGAGAATTTCACGTTCATTCTGTCGGACGCACCTTCAATAAGTTTTATAAATATTCTACCTACGTTTGTTTTGACTTTTTTATTGCATGGTGATAGGAACCATATTCGGTTTTTTTTAGATATTCTTGTTGATTTCTGTATCCCAGAACGTTTTTGTTTTGTTTTTTTTTGTTTTTTGTTGAATTCATGTTTGTATTTCCCGACCCTGTTCTTATCTAGTGCCTCTTAGTATTTTCGGCTAATTTTGTGGAAAACCTTTTCAAGTGAATTGCGTGTTAATCTCATGTTTACCAGATTTGGGCAAAAGCAGCTGGTTTGAATGCCCTTTTTGCATATTTTTGGTGTATTATTTGATCTTATTTATGGTTGAACGGTGTTTAATCTTCAGTTTCAGTATGACGACTAACAAATCAACGCTTTTGAAGTTGGACTATACTTCTATTTCAGACCTTATTTCTTAGATTTATTCATGATTAGTTTTTAGATTTGTCACATTCATGGCCATCGCAGAACTGATAAGCCGATATCACATTATAATTAGATATTTTCTGCTTCTGTGAAGTTGGTTGGTCTATGATAAACGCATGGCTCCATTAGGTCCGATATTTTGGCAGAGCTATCCATTGCTATGACAAAGTTCAAATGATATTTTTCCTTCAAACACTGTTCTTCACTGTTGAAGAGAAATATTTTTTGGGAATATTCAATCCTTTATTGATTTAAATACATATTTTCAACATCTTTTAGTGTTATCTAACGTATCACCTGTGATTGATGGATGGAAATTTATCATATTGAATTGAACAAATATGGCTTTGTTTTCATTGTGCATGTTTTCAGACCATCTATGGTGGAATATATATATATATATATATATATATATATATATATATATATATATATATATATATATCTTTCTTATTACTACTACTACTACAACAACAACAACCACAACAAGTCATTCCCTGAACTTAACATACTAATACAATGTAAAAAAGCTTCTCTTCGATAGATAGCAAAAGGGTAAAATAATTTACTGTCACTATTGTTGTTTTTGTTGTTATTTTTGGCAATGTGAATACTACTTGAAGTATCAGATTGCAACATGTTTGGGACCCACTTGTGTTACAAAATAAGTAATAGGCTGTTTTGGCTAGCAGCTGGATGGGAGGACGGAAGCAAGTGTGAATATTGTCACCAAAACGGTGTATGACTAGAACCTCGTCTCAAGGCTGAGACAAGTAACTATTCCAAATGGTTAGCAGATTTCTGTAGACAATGCACGTATGATTCTGTTGGAGCGTGTACGATCTGTCATTAAAGATGTAGACAGCTGTATTATCTTGAGGATCTGACTCTAAAGTTACAGACATCCCTAATTACCTGAGTATCTGAGCCTAAAGTTTCTGACTGACGTATTATCCTAAAGATCTGATTCTAAAATCCTTAGCAGCTGTACTGTCCTTACATCAGGGCTCCAAGTTGTAGACAGGCGAATTATCCTGGAGATCTGAGCCTAAAGTTGCAGGCAGCCGAATTGTCCTGAGATCAGAGCTCCAAATTACATACAGGCGTATTATCCAGATGATCTGAGCCTAAAGTTGCTGACATCTATACTATAATTATTTCTTTTAGAAGAGACGGTACACCTGTATAGCCTCTTCGGCATCTAGCAACTATGGAATATTCATGCCCTTTTGCCTGACGTCACACTACGTTTTCTGTCAAAATACTCACAAAAAGCGGCAGCAGATCCCCATAGCTAGCTCCCTTCTGCTAGAAGGAGACTCCAGTCAAACCCACGACTTGGGTCCCTGTTCCCATTTACGCTACTTCAATGAGCCTTCAGATACAAACCCTTGGTTCGCACTCCATCCTAAAAGTCGATTGCCATGGCTGAATGGTTTTACACACGCACACACACATACACACACACACACATACATATATATGTATATATATATATATATATATATATATATATATATATATATATATATATATATATATATATATAGATATCATTTTTGTGTATGCAATTGTTAGGGTTCAAAAAAATGTATTTATAACAGAACATCGATTTCGAGACTCCAAATATCCATTAATGTGCTCATAGACGTATGCATATCGACTCACCTTTTCCCTCTCTCTCTCTCTCTCATCCTCTCCCTGTATCTATCCCTATCTCCATCTTTCTTTACACACAAACACACACACACACACACACACACACACACACACATATATATATATATATATATATATATATATATATATATCAGTGTAGATTGCAGTGGGGTTTACATTCAGTTTTGATTACTCTGTGAGATTTCAGTAGACATGTCATGTGTGATTTATCCCCTGGGGTAGAATTTCACAGAATTCTGCACACAGAGTGCAAACAAGGCGTCAAATCGCGAGAGATTACAATCCTGCTCTTGAATGAGGCCAGAGAAAAATTCAAAAGGTCTTCAGCTTTTGCCTCTGAAATCTCTGCAGGGTTCCACTGTACAAATTTATCAGTTGTTGATTCGAGTCAGTAGACAGCCAGTAATCCACTTTGAAATTCCTCACAAATCATATAACATTCAGCAGCCCACCAGCTTTTCAACTATAGAAAGATAAACATTACTTCACTGTCCGTATGTAAGATTCTGAAATTAGCGATTTTGTGAAATTCCTTACTCAGTGCGAAAATTACCAGTATATAAGGTTCATTTTTTCTCCTTACGTGAAAAACTAGATTGAACAAATATATAGTGTACTTTGATTCATTATTAACACTGCACATAGAGATTAGGCTTGAAAAAAAGCCACAGTGGTGGGGCATCGAATTATGATTGAACCCAGTACAGTGGTTAACTATTATTTCACTGATTTTTACTGCCAGGC
This sequence comes from Thysanoteuthis rhombus, assembly GCA_963457665.1. NCBI lineage: Eukaryota > Metazoa > Mollusca > Cephalopoda > Oegopsida > Thysanoteuthidae > Thysanoteuthis > Thysanoteuthis major. The sequence continues at coordinate 45,962,392 of OY735208.1, read as the reverse complement.
ACTTGATACATTTATCTAGTATTTTTCTACTGTAGAATCATTTTCGTAGTTTTTAAGATTTTATGATGGAATGTTTTGATCTTTATATGTATGAAGAATCGGTCTCTTGTATCAATGTGTGTGTGTTTATCTGTGTATATGGTCAGATTTACGAAATCAAGGTGAACCACATCAAGATTAGAAATACCGACCTAGAGATAAATAAACGAATTATTTACCCATTATGCAACCGTCCTACTTGGATATGGTGGAAATTAACTTGAAAATACTCAGATAACCATTCTCGTCTTTGATACTTGTAAATATTTTCTTATGTTTTTTGATTACTCAAAGTCGATTGTACGATATTTTTCTCGATAATACTGATGTTTTGAAGACATTTAAAACAACTAAAGTTTATTTCAACAGATTCTTCGAATTTCGTAAAATTCAAATCTAGTTTTTTTTTAGAATTACATTGTCCGACTCGGTTGTAGAAGACGCTATGGAAAGCGCAACAAAAAATGTCAAATAGTTTTCTTCAGTTTTTGAATAATTCCAGATGTTTGGTGCATTTACAAGCTGCAGCAGTAGAGCTACGGGGCTAAACACTAATAGTTTATAATACCTAGAAAAAAACGTTTATTCTGCAGTTTGAAAATCCACAAAAAAAGAATGAATTTTTCATTTGGGTTCAATTTGCAACGTAAATTTACGCTTACCTGGTTCCTCTGACAGCATTTAAGCATGTTTTTGAAAATTCAAATTTGTTACGGATCGCAGCCAAAACAGAGACAAGAGGTAAGGTCTATTCATTAGTCAAATCTTTTTTTTAGTATTTTCAATTGATCAATCCAAAACAGCAAGCTGCCGGAAAATGTTAGTCAAGTCACGTTTTCTATTGAGTAACTAACAAAACATCTTTTGACTTATGGTCATTATTTCAGTTTTCAAGTTTAAAGATCTTTGGCAGGAGAATGAACATAAAAAAAATTGTCTCTTCCAGTATATCTCGTTGTCAATCTTATAACAAATATTCATACTTAAACTTGTATAAACACCTTATATATAGAAAGACTTTGCTTATCATTTTAGCCGATAGCAACGGTTGACTTTAAAGAATCTTAAATAAAAAGGAAGCCATCCATTCATCGATTTTATGAATTATTAAGTACTACTTGACAAGAACAGGCACCATTATCAAATGATGGAGAACTCTTAAGTCATGAAAATATTTGAAAACATCTTCAGACAATTAGTCACGCACGTCTAGACATAGACACTCTCATCTTTATATGCAAAAATTATGATTATGTTGATAAGTATAAGTTGTCTTCTTTGAATAGTAAAAAGGGGAACAATACAAACAAAACATAAACGATAAATATTTAATCAAAATATGACCGATTGAAGCAATAACCTTTTTTTCAACAATCTTCTAATGATAATATGCCATTTTTATCGAACTCTATCTATTATGAGCACAAATCATGGCCATCCTATTATTGAACCTCTTACGAATAAGAAGTTCAAAATTCTGGCAAGAAATTATAATACGTAGGAGGAATGTCAAGTGAATATGAAGAATGCTTCAAGGAATCATATAAAACATTCCGAGCTTAAGCACAGAGAGTTAAGAGGTAGGGGTTCCGTACTATCTTCTAACTCTTTTCCCTTAGGCTGATGAAATCTAGTTGTGTTGAAAACTCGAAGCCTTCAAAAAGTTCTCAACCGTTGTTCATGTGTTCTGGGCCATTGCTGTAGGTAATTCCTCTTCATTATGGACGGGTTCAGGGCTCCCTCAAGGTCCATTAATGCTATCCAAATCTCCAAGTTTATGCCAATTTAACAAACGCCGAACTACTCTTCTTAGTTACTCCATATGTTTGGTTGACGTTATTAGTAACTTCAACCGCAGCAGGTCTTAATTTGAAACCCTTCTCGAGAATAGGTCTATCTTCCTGGTATGCTAGATGCCATTGTTGTTTGGGACATAAAAAGGGCTCTAATGAAAACGAATACATCAATATTTATATCAAATCTTCGAAAGATGCAAATACAGTAATAAATCTTTCAGTTTTAGCATTAATATTTAAAAACAGAAATTTCTTCTGTAATAACTTATTAAATATACGAACAAGGGTAAAGGTTAATGCAATTTTTTCTTGGTCGTGCAAAGCAAAGAACGGTGGCTAACAGAAGATGTTTATCATTAATAGTAACGTTTTCTTTCATAATTGAACGCATTATAAAAACAAAAGAGACCTGTTATGTTCTTACAGATATTAAACCAGATGAAGACAGAATGCATTGGCCGTAAGTGTTGGAAATCAAATTAACACAACTGAGTTAAAATGTCCAAAAATAATTTGAAGGCAGACGCCTCATCTCAAAATCATATAGATAATAACTGTAAGAGATCTTTTCGGACCCTTTTCAAATGATTGATACTTTGGTTTCTATCCCAAATACTTGGGACCATGTTCTCTCAAACTGTTCCTCAAATTACCCAGACGAAATTTACTTTCTTTTCCTCCCAACAAATCATTGCTAAAACTCCTTAATTCATCATACGGCCGAATCTTGATTTTATGTTTGCTCTTACGAAGGGACCTTTATGACATCATTTATCAAATTTACTACAAGAATTACTCGAGCCATTCAAACAAATTGCTTTATTGTACATAGTTTTGAATGTTTCCTCATTTTCTTATTAGGTTACCTCTAGATTAACCGGCTGCAACATCAGAATGGACAACAGGACGTGGTTGCCAATCATAGTGCAGGCAGCTTATAAGTATTTACTTTTCTTGAATAAGACTGTTACACATTTCCTTCACCGATGTGAACAGTAAGGATCAAACTCAAACCAAGTGGTCTGCCGGACATGTTCCCTATTCATCGCATTGTGAGGGGTTCCATAAAGATATACGCTTGAAAGTATTGACAATGCCATGGATGTCTGGATATTAATAAGGTACCGGCATAAATGATATTTGTTTGAATATAGTAAAGGTCAAAAGATCTCAAAATTAATAGAAATCGCAGCTATTAGTAACTATTCAACTTTTATTGAACCTAACATACCCTCAAACTGAGAATCATTCAACGTGTATACAGAAAAATAATAAATCAGCATAACAAAGAGAGATCACAAGACAGCACAGTATATTAAAGAGAAAACAGAAGTCATGGAATCGATTAGAAAATTCAAGTGATAATGGGCTTGATATATAGTAAGAGTGTCAGACAACAAATGGATGTCACGACTCAAAACATGGCTCCCACAAATCATATGCAAAATTGTGACCAACAGAAATTGAGATGGCGTGACAAGCTAGATAAATTCAGAAAGTACTGGCTCTGCAACGCCAGTGAGGATGAGTTATGACGAATCTTGAGGAAGGTTGATGTCAAACGACAGATGAATGATGATAGATATGGTGAGAGAAATATCAAACAAACTTGCATTTGATAAAAGAATAATAAACAGATGGCAATGTGAGAGAATGTCTATACGATTTCATTCTATAAAGACATATCTATACAATTAGAGTTGAAACTTTATGAATAATTTAACTGAAAAAATTATAGTATAGTATTATCTATTAGCAAAACTTCAGCACGTCGACTCCTGTTGGTCAAGTCAATTGTACGTTATTCATTCCTCTCTGTTCTCCCATTAAATCGGTTACAGAACTTGGGTCTTGTTTCCAAACCGTGTCTCGTAAACTCCACATGTTCTCGATGCAATTCAAGCTGGGACTTCGTGCAGGCTATCCCATGCCGTCAATGCTCGGATTTGAGAATTACTCTTCATTTGTCTTGTAGTGCGACATGGGATGTTGTCCAACATAAAAATTGGTGATCATGAGATGCTTGTAAAGAAGGAATAGCATGTTGCTTCGGCGTGTTTAGATACACATAAGCATTTATTGCAATAGGTCCAACACATTGAGAAAATATACCACGAACTATAACACTTCTTCATCCAAACCTAGCAGATATTTTAACTCTTGGTTGCGTCTATTGCTGGTACGATGGCAAACTATCTACCGTCAGATCCAACTCAATTGAATTTACTTTCAACATTAAATTGTACTTTAGACTGAACCTCGACCTTTCAAATAACGTTTCCTGCAGTATTTGCGTGTATCCTTCCCGTTCTTTTTATTTGCTATATGTTTAGTGGCTCAAGGACAAGCTTTCAACCCTAGTTCGTTCAATTGTCGGGCCCTGTATGGTGCCTGACCACCATTTTGAGATCAGTTTTGATTTATGTAGAAGTTCCTATTGCAGTGTTGATGGAATTATTCATGGCATGTCTACTAATTACTCTGTTCTCTCTGAAAGTTCGACTTTCATGTTCGTACGACATTTTTATTGAAATTGCATAGATATACGTAGCATCAGTCTTCAACTTGACAGTTTGCTCTTATATGGCTGCAGTCATTTTGACGTCTTCCGGCATGTCTGGCAGCCACTTCAACATTGAGAACATTTCTACTTATTGTTTAGTGAGATCAATATAGTCATATGCCTGTGGGAAATTTCTAAAATGTGACAAAAAACAGAACCGTTTTCCTATTTTGTCCATCGTAATCCTTCAAAAAATTCCTCTAGATTATCTTTTTTTCCATAACCATTTTCAATAAATCTCCCGCTGAATATGAAGTAAATTGTATAAATCTAATTTGACCATTACTGTACGTTAAAATTTTTTGAGTTTTTGATTCTCAGATGTATTTATCGAGATTGACCTGGCACACGGAAAAAGTTGATGGGTAAACAGAAATGAGTCGAACACACTAGAGTAGAAAAATTCGGCTGAAAAAATCTTAATCATTCTTAAAATAAAAATGCAGTCCAATAAAATTATGTATTTTGTAACTTGAAACAGCTTTGATTTGGATAGTCAAACTTTGATTTCTAAACTTGTTCACATTTTAAACGAAAAATCCAGTGATATCTTTGTTTGTTCAAATAAAAATTTTAGCGGCAATAGAACAGACACATATGGCTGCTGCAGGGTCAAATTAAAGTGATTACTTCAATCTTTGTAATATATAGAGAGAGGAATGGATATCTATGATCCTATAGAATTATTGTAACTTACGTTATATCATATTATATCATCTCTCGTCGTTATATATATATATATATATATATATTGAGAGAGAGAGAGAAAGGAGAGAAAGAGAGAGAGGGGGGAAACAAAGAGATAGAATACAATATTTGATATGTAATACTTGTTTGTTTGGCTCAGTCTGTTAGAAAACCCCTACCAATCACTTAGTAATGATACCAAATCACTGAAGAAGAATGTTATAAGTTGCTTAGGTATAACACGACTGGACAGAAGGAAGATATATAGTTCATTTCCCTGACTTAAGTCAGAGTTTTTTTTGTCAGGTTGAATCAAAATCACCACGAACTTTGATGAGAGCTCAACTAAATTCAATCAGAATTTGTTTTTCAATATCTTCCAGCATTAATTGGATATCTGTTAAAGCGACAATTTTCTTCCCTAATAGTAATACAAAATGATTTAATAGGTATTTCTTATTCATTTGATAATGATATTTTCACCTCTCTTTACGGAAGGGTCTTTAAAAATCTACTTTATAATTATATGATATCTATCTATGGGTTTATTACCGTAACACACCAATATGGCCACATCATAGCGAGTTGTTTGTTGGTGCAATACCGTTTAAACACAATAAACCAATTGTTGAGTCTGATTTGCACAGTGAGGGTTCAAAATGCGTTTTTACCTAGATAATGATCCAATTTTCAAAATGTGTGCCTGCTTGTACCCAAATCTGAAAAGGAAATTACATCAAGACTAAAAACATTAGCAATTAATGATTCCTTTATTTCGGCAAAGTCTCTTTTCATTTCACAACACGAATTTTGTTTACAAAATAACGGGATCATTATTTCACATGTATCATTTTCTTATACAAAATAATGAAAATTTAAATTTCTTTTCCCTTCCTTCTTTTATTATGAATAAATCAACTCTTCTTTTTTTTTCCTATTGTCAGCCTAGGTGTTCAAAATTATTCAACACTAAACCCTTTTTAAAAACTTCAATGATAAAACCGTAGGAAATTTGTACATTTTTCTGCTTATGCCGATATTTTGCTATATATATTACCTACAACCTTTCACCAAACTTGTAGCTCTTTGTCTGATCCTTCTTTAGTCCATTGGTGAATACTGTACATCTTGCCTTGAAATGTTCTTAACGGTTACGTGTAAGGGGGAAATAATGATTCCTGAATAAATAATGCATGAGGTTACAAATCCTTGGACATATACTGATTAGGGATTAGTAATAGTACACGTTTAGCTAACTTTGAATTTTAGATGTACATTGATATTTCTTCCTTGAGAAAAGCCTGCCAGTCGACTTAAAAAGTGAAATTCTGAAGTGACCCAAATCCTCCAAAATGGGTTGTTTCTAAGAGAGATCTTCTCTCAAATGGATAGTTTTTAGATTTTTTTTCTTTGCAAATGCTGTCAATGTTTTAAGGTAATTGTAATTTTTTTTTTCGAATTTTAGAGTATTCTCTTGTTTCTGCTAATTATCGGCGCATTGGTTCTTCAGCGCTGTATTGCAGTTAATGAGGAGAATGTTCCCCTCTAAAACAAATTGTCAGTTTTTTTTTGATTGTTTTTGAAATCATCTCTTCCATTACAGTTATTTGTATAATTTTATCGTCAAAATAGTTGTCACTATCATCAGGTTCTTGGATTTGAATGTTTTTTTCCTCCTCATAACATTCTGATTGAAATGCTGTGTCCCCAATCTCATAGATGTCAACAGTGTTGTAAAATTATGGAGATTGTTTTTTAAATGGAGTTGTTCGTATATTATTCATCACTTGAAGTGCCTCATTATCTTACACTGAATTATTTCTCTTCCAAATCATTCAGAGATGTTTTCCTTTCATAAATTTCCGTCATTTCTCTTATAGACTATGCCTAAACAAATGGACAATAGGTTTCTATAAATAGGACGTGAATTTGACAACAGGCTTATCGACTGCCTAAAGAAAAAAATGGGTACAAAGTCTAAACTGTGGTTGAGAGAGTTATATATTTGTCAGAAAAGTGAAGAGTGTTTTCATGAATGAATTTCAAGAAGAAATTTATTGTGCCTCAAAATCTTCATATTTCGTCCTGTGTCATGGTATGACAACATTAATCAATATCTACATGTGCAAGTGAATTGAAATTAGCAGGAAGATTCGCTCAATTCTTTTTGCCTGAAGACAAAAGAATATGTTAAACATAAACACAGATACACATGTATATGTGTGTGTATGTCTGTGTCTGTGTGCATGTCTGCATGCTTGTCTCTGTGCGCGTGTGTGTGTAAGTACTTGTGAAATCCTTGTTACAAATTAGTTTCACGCGTCCTGGCAATGAACAATGTCTTTTATTGATATGTGTTATAAATCCAATTTTTGAACGTTAAATATGTTAGCTCTCTAGATTTGGATTGAGATGATTTTGCCTAATGTCCTATGTTTGAAATTATTTGTTTTAAATCTAATATTATTAATCATGATAGCTATATTCATAGATGGTTTGGCCTTGCAGAGAAAGACTTGGGTGGGGATCCCATACCTTTTGCAGAGCTGGGGATATCAGGCAAGATTTGTGAAGGACAAATAGGTTTTTTTTTCCACAGAAGAATGACTGGTGATTGGAAGGCATAGGAATCTTGAGGTGATGCCTCCTCATCTCTGCAGATTCAGAGATGGAGTTATCCCAGCAAATTTTGTGGCACCATATCTGCCTGTTTGCAGATTCAGTTATGCAGTTGCAGAGGTTGAATAAACAAAATACAATAGTGTTTTTGTTTGTTTTGATATTTTATGCAGGTTTCTGTATGATTTTTATGTGTTTCTTCGTCACGTTGAGCAGAAAACAGCTAATTTGAAAAAAAAAAAATTTCTAGGAGACGGTAGTCTCCGATATTAGAAACATTGCCTGTCCAGCGCAGCGGTATGAGTGTGAGTTTTTTTTTGTTTTTTCATAGCACTGATGCAGAAAATGCTTGCCCTCTTAGGGACTTCACTGTTTGTAATGAAAACAAACCAGCAGATTTCTTATGCTGCAAAAACAGTGCTGGAGGGAGTTGTGAAATATATATATATATATATATATATATATATATATATATATATATATATATATATATATATATATATATATATGTGTGTGGATATTTTATTCTTATATCAACATATATTTATATATATATATTTATCTTTAATCCTCTATATAACCTCTCTCTCTATCTCTCCGTCTCTCTGTGTATATATATATATATATATATATATATATATATATATATATATATATATACACACACACACATACACACACTCACACACATATATATATATATATATATATATATATACTTATTCATCTATTCATATTTATATAATGTCGATCGATATTTATGTAGATATTTATTTAATCATGTTTCCGTATAAATTTCAATCCATATATACATATACATATATATGTGTGTGTGTGTGTGTGTGTGTAAGGTAATTCGGAGGGAAGTGTTTATCAAATCTAATAAAAGTCTAAAAAAGAGGGCTAAACTTTTCAGTCTTGGTCTTTAGATATTGTGTTTTATCATTAATCGTTAACTGGTTCTGCACATGTCTTCAGGAACTAATGGGATTCTGTTCCTGGTTGCCATTTATGACTGTCCAATAAAAGGGGTTAAACTCCGGTCATTGGTGGATCCATCTTGATTTGGATTCAAATTTCGTGGGTGTAACAAAATCCTAATTGTTAATGAGTTCTTTCGCTGAACCATGGAACCTAACCAAGAGACAGACCTACAATCTGAGAAGTTTGCAACGTCTGTATTCGAGAATCATGCTCAACCTTAGATTGAGCGATCATAAGACAGCACAGTATATAAAGAAGGAAAGAGGAGTCTGCGGCATCATTGAAACTATTAAAAAACTCAAACGGCAATTGGCAGGCCATGTTGCAGGAACGAAAGACAACCGATGGACATCACGTCTCACAACGTGGATCCCCAAGGATCACATAGGAAACTGAGGCAGACGGAACACAAGATGAGGAGATGAACTGGACAGATTCAGGAAATACTGGCTCGGCAATGCCCATGATAGAGAATTGTGGCAAATCCTGGGGGAAGTCAATGACCAACGACGGACATTAAATGACTGACGATGTATCTTTGGAAGATAGGGGTCGTTGCTGGAACTCCCTTCCGGGAGAGAAGAATCGATGTGTGTGAATGTGTGTTCATAGTTGGTTTGAGTTGTATTTTGGTACGTGATAATGTGAACAAGTATGAGTGAGAGGCAAATGGGGTAGTGCATCAATGTGTTGAAATGTGTGTTCTCAGTATTGCAGGGTATTTGGGTACGATTGCAGATTTGCATAGTAATAGTTGTACATAGACCTGAATTCGGATTTTTGTCGTGTGTTGACATGAATGAGTACGATTTTTCCCAATTCATCTTGGTATCGATGATTTTGATAAAACGTGGGAGGGAGCTAAGTATTCCTACAGATACAGGACTGACGTTTCAACTCTAAACTGAAGAATCATAAAACTACTTAAATTGAAGACTTTTTTAGAAAATTAATGGGAAGTGTTTCCTGTTTTCTTCTTTCTGAAATATTACCGGTATTTGTCTCGCAGAAAATGATGACAGAAAATATTGGTCCTCGTGAAGAACCCTGAAAAATGTGTGAACGGAGTTAAAGTATCCTCCTCGAAAGATCTCTTATTTGTTGCTGAAGTATATCGGTACCCTCTCTCAGGTGGAAGATCTCCCCTATGTATTTTTTGTGACAAAAACAAAAAATAATGGCATTGAATATGTTTTTTAAAGTTACCAGAGATGTTAGATTTAAATTTAAAGATTGTACCACATCTGAAAGTATATTAATCTCCTTCTGTTCGATGTATACATAACCTGCAATTTGGCTTATTGCATTTTTCTCTGATTCCAATTCCTCAGATGATATGGCTTTTGCAGTACCTTTTTGTCTGATTCAGATGTTGGTATTTACTTCCAATTATCATGAAATTAACAAGGATTCAATTCAGTTGGTGTTTATTTTTAGACAGCAGATGTCTTGCATTTAAAGGGATGTGGATATTTATGAGTGGAATAATGGTGATGGTATTCATTTTAGAGTTTACTACTGATTATTGTTCATCTGATCGTGTGGCTTTTCCAATTCCAGATTAGATTACTGAAAACAGATGATTATGTATAGGTACGTATTTTTTTTTCCTTGACTCTGAAATTTAGAATATTCTGTTGAGATGTTTATGTTTATAAGTGTCAGGCTGAGGGGAATAGTGCAGTGACCTTAGTGTGTGTTTTACGTGATAAAAACCATTATATATATATATATATATATATATATATATATATATATATATATATATATATATATATATATATATATATATATAATATATATAGAGAGAGAGAGAGAGAAAGAGAGAGAGAGACACACACACACAGAAACACACTCTCTCACACGCACACACACATATATGAGTGTGTGTGTGTGTGTGTCCGTGTATGTATTCATTTATTTATATCCAATCATATTTACGCATATATACATATTCAAAAATTTATATATCAAATTTTCCTTTGAAAACAAAAAAACTTGAAGTAGATTTGTAAAACTGGAAAAATGAAATGACACCAGTACGTCGGCATCGCTCGAAATTCTTATTAACAAACATAGCATAACAATCGATACATTTATACATTGAAAGTATTAATTAATAACCAGTTTACTCTCCTACCGATCATTCCAAAATTATCTAATCCATCTTATCTAATCTTTCTTATGTCTCTGTCAATTGAGAATAATACCATCCACACTGGTAATTAATGACGTTAATATAGTCTATGAGTTCAATGAAAAAATCAAACTTAAAAGCAAAACGTCTTTCAGAATACAATCCCACATCAGCTTATGGATAATAAGAGCATCTACTTTACACCCACTGATGTGTAACTTGTGACCACCACCAAGACATTCACACTATAAAAAAATGAAATAAGATTTTTTTTAAATAAACAGTGTTCCCACTCATACTGACACCCATAAGACTCTTACTCAATTCCCCTGATATTGCATATGATCATGTATTCTGCTCTTGAAGCAAATCAACGTAATACACTCACATGCATGTATATATATATACGTATACACACACTTACACGGTATGCATATATCTAACATATATGTGATGTATATATATGTGTGTGTGTGTGTATGTGCATATACTGGACAAGAGAGGTCGTATGTGGAAAGCGTGCCGTAGGGGAATGTGTATCATACGAACATTCGATAGTCAGTGACAGGAGAATTTTCTAGGCGTGTGCTACTAAAGGCATATGCTCAAATGCCGTGTTGTATAAGACATTGCTGGATATACATAGATATGTTTCTATGATCATATATATATATATACATATATATATGTGTGTGTGTGTGTGTGTGTGCGCGTGCCTGTGTGTGTGCCTGAAAGGAAGATAGTGAATGTGTGTCTGTGAGAGATTCGTTGCGAGAGAGGGAGAGGGGGTGTTCATGTATATATGTAGATTTAGTCACGTGCTATTTTTTGATTCAACAAATAACATTGATCTGAAATAATGCGAATCTCCACCAAAGCGTGAGATTGAATTAAAATTTTGCACCGAGATTCTAATAGGATATTCGGGCAAATGTCCAACCTCTTAACGAAATCTACGGAAGTCTAATCAATACCAAGAGTTTATTATTGGGGAAAAAACACTGTTTATTTTCTTTGTGCTATTTATAGATGCAGTGAAATGTTTGCCTGACAGAAAATCCGATTTTCGTTTAAATTGATACGTTTATTACAAAAATAAATTAGACGCTGCCCTAGCATACTGTTTCTGGTCAAAACTATCTCAAAGAACATGGATTAATCTTGGGCAGATTTGCTTAGTAATTCAAGATGCCTCACTTAAGAGGAATAATTGACAATCATATCACGAACATTAGATCAATGGTCATTAGATCGATGGGTGCCCCACCCTTGTGACGGTGTGCTTTAATAAGTTACGTTTATTGAAATCACGGGTGGTTCCGAGCAAGAATCGTCGTTGAATATTTCTATTGTAGTGAGTTCAACATGAATATGAGCATCAGTTCAGTTGTGCTTAACTTGGATTATAGTGAAGGAGAGTTGAGCATGTCCCCAGCCTCATTCTATCTTCCCAGTCTGCTTGGTTCAAGCAGTCTGGCATTAGATATGACCAAAGACACAGTAGATGAGCAGAGTGCTCTGCGTGTCACAGCGTGCTTTTCGCACTCTATAATGCATCACGACCTTAAGAGGATCCGCCAACTTAGATAAGAATCTGTTGTCCGTCTTTTAGATGAGTTTCCAACCATTAGTCGAGAGACATGTCTGTCCTGCTCTTCCCAATATATCAGGAAAGAAAGAGGGATTAATGCCTTTCCCAAAGGCACTAGACTAAAACTGAGTGCAAACCTCTTAGCTGGAATTCGAGCACGGCTCACAGTTTCCATTTTCCGTATTGCAAACTTTTAGGCCAGGCCAGGCCACACCTACGAAACGAAGAAAATTTCAACTTATAACTTGCGTCTCGTAGTTTCAGCAGGGAAAAGGTAAATCTCCTGAAGCCAGAGAGTAATAACCATCCATGACGTTAGGTATTCAATTATATTACCGAAGTCTTGGGCAAGTGGGGCACAACCAGCAATCATGGGGCCCACTATCGTATAGGAATGCTATACGTCGCTAAGATCAATGCTCCCTCTCATTTTGTAGTCAGTCGATTTCAAAGTATTCTTGTAAATATTGTTCCTGCGACAAAAGTATGTGCCCTCATTTGGATTCAACATAGTGAATCAATAAAAAGTAAGTGAGCTATCTAAATAATTTGAAATGTTTTCTATAAAGATTCATTTTTTTCTCCGCTATTTTGAAAACGCTTGTATACATGCACACAGTCTGAAAGGGACTATGGTTTAGACGCATAGCAATCCATGCTAAATCTTTACTTATTACGGCGCCGGGCAAGACTGGATAAGAGAGATCGTTTTGCAACAAGCTTCGTTTAAATCCAGCTTTCGAAAATGCTGTTCTTCACCAGGATTCGTATACCCACCACTGGAACCAAAGGGAAAGAATCTTATCTTTTGGAAAGCACACAAATTTTGAGCAGAAAACAAATAAAATAAAAAAAACGCTGGTATATTCTAAAAATTTGTACCTCCTGTCATTGGATAGGATTTTGAAGTTTCGACGATAATCTTAAATATTGGTAAGTTGTAACTTCGTATAACACAAGGTTACAAATGTAATCGAACTTAATATAGTTGCAATAGTCCGTTGAAAAACGGGCTTTTCTGTCATCTGACGATAGAACGATGCTGACCGAACTTCCTGCTGGCACAAGCCTATTCTAAGCGAACAAAGAACTTTGGACATGCAGTCGACCTATTACCCGTAGTCAAAATAAAATTGGAGCGATACATTCGTCATTTGTCTGACTGCAGTAGCTGCCGGGAGGAAGTTGGCATCTAGCTGCCTTATGGGGGTTTTAATCCCTGGTTTTGAATCAGCGTTGACTGTCACCAATACCGGTCGCCAACTGTGATGGGTCACAAGAACGCCTTCAACAAAAGCAATCAAGCGAACATGAACAAATGCACCCGGAATTTGAACATCAATCCTCTGTCTTGTTGCTGCTAACTGTTAAGACAGCACCATCTCCACGTCTCTGAATGTAACTTCTTAACTGCTACGCTACGGTGATATTCAGTCTCTTTTGTTGTTGTTGTTGTTGTTGTTGTTGTTGTTGTTGTTGTTGTTGTTGTTGTTGTTGTTGTTGTTGTTGTTGTTGTTGTTGTTGTTGTTGTTGTTTGTTTTTTCGAACGGCATGAGGCAAAATTGGAGTAAGCATGAATACCATCATGTATTCTGCTGGTACTCTAACAACAACAAGAGGCACTTTGGGGATTTACACAGTCGTTTAACCCAGTGTGTGGCTCGATACATTTGGATGGTATTTTCTTTAAAAATATATTTTTCCAAAAAAAAAAGTTTTTCTCCTATTATTAGACGAGTACAAATCCCAATGTTACCCGAAGGATAATTGATTTGAAAAACCACGTCTCCTCGTCTGGAAACTGAACAGATTTGCATACATTACCATTTGTAATCTATTCAGTACACTTTGAAGACACCAAACACTACGCTTACAAATAGTGACAAATTTGCACATCTTCTCCTACAAAGATGCTTCATCATTTCGCTGTGCCATATTGGTTATCCACTATGGCGAACCTAAGCATATTCATAAGAAACCTTTTTAAAAGCATTATATATATATTTTGGTATCAACTTTTAGGATCTAAAATTCCCTTCAAACTTTTACTGTAACCGAAGAATATTTCATCACTAGATTGAAAACATCATACTATTATGAATCGGGGTTTGATCTGTAGATTTTCAGGGAATGTATTAGTTAATTTCCAGGGTTTGAAGAGAATGATCTCCACTCGGAATGTTACAATATATCAGGAAATTCGGAAAATTCTAATTGTCTCGTATTATTAAAGATCAATCTCAATTGTTTATTCAAATCAAATCAAAGGACTGAACTTCTTTTAATATTGGTTTTTAGACTTGATCATTCCAATTCACGCATTTAATTACATTAATGATAAAGAATCGTTCATGATAATTAAAATGTGAAAATATGGTCTTTATGTATGTTTGAAGAGGGGTCATAGTTACAACTGGATTTACTCCATTAGTACTTCTTCTACTGATAATATGATTGAAGTCAAGTAAACTCTCTCACTTTCTTTGTACATGTCCATCTATCCATCTATAACACACACACACATATATATATATATATATGTGTGTGTGTATGTGTGTGTGAGTGTGTGTGCGCGTGTGTGTATATATATAAATATATATATATATATATATATATATATATATATATATATATATATATATATATATATATATGTTTGATTCATGCTGAAGACGAACATCATTTTTACATTATGAAATGATGGGTTGGCAAATCTCGTTGAGATTTGTCGTTGAATTTATTATGACCGAAATGTTCGAAGCAACGTTCATTGAAAAAAAGGGGAATCAATATGTAATGCATGGAACTTTATATTTTCTTGGCACTCCCTACTATCACACTGCTCACTTCTGTGATCAAAGTATATCAACTTACAATAGAAAAATCGCCATTGACGTTGCTTCAAGATAACTTGACCCTGGATTATTGCCTGTCGAAAATAGTGCAGACATAGACTACGAATATAGAAACTGAGAATTTTGTTTTTGACCAGTTTTGGGGGGCCTTTTCATTAACGGTGGCTGTTAAGCTCAATAGTAAGAGTGACAATCCGTTGAAAGGGCTATATATCGATCTCCAGTTTGATTCCTGCAGTAAGCCCATATTTTTCATCTGTTTTTTTTTTTTATTTATGTTGTTTAGGCAAAATGATGTATTCATCGTGTAATCACAGGAGATTATTTCAACTACGGTTTCAAAGTAATATGGCTCAATTTATGATCAGAATATTAATGTTCACACTCATGGGGGAATTGTCAAGGCAGCAATTATCCAATGCTATTTGTCTGAATCCACTTATCCAGAGAACAGTTGTTATATGGTGCAATTGTCTCGGAGGTATTTGTCCAGATACCCCTTTCTGTCTACCCTTCACAACTACATATTATGGAAATGGTCACGTCTCCTAGACACTGGTAATGTTGCACAACGATTATGTCTAGTATCTGATGAAATTTTATCTTCAAGGTTTCTTGGAATAAGCACAAAGTATTGATCGGCAATATTTTATTGAAATGACTTTATTTACAACCGTGTGGTGTATTAACAAAAGGATGAAAAGCATATGAGCTGGGAAAGACTGAAAGATTTTTTTTCACGGCACCAATTCTGACTTGGCTCCCTGTCAACAGTATCTATCGACCAAAGTAGCTAGCTGTCACGCTGTCTTTTTTATCTATTGGCAAATACATGAGAAAACAAACCGTAGGATAATTGCGTTTGGACATTATGGTGGTTCAGTATATAGGTGGGAAAATAAAAATGTGATATTTTGGCTGACTCTGCTCTTACTTTCATTTCAATTGATATGAAAATGTCTGCCAATTTCCAAGAGAATCTGGTAATATTTGGATGTTTCATTATCTGGGATTTTTTGAAAGTGAACTACTTTATTTCAAGTATTGCTATCTACATTTCTGGAATTCATATGATATAATTTCGAATTTTTTCCTGTTTTGTGACAGTTTCCCCGGGTGCTTGACGATCTTCATCAGGAACTGCTTCTGCTTTCCCACTCAGAATGATTTGATGATTTCTTTCTTCATCATGGCAACGCCCTTTTTTGAGTATCATTAACAAAAGATACTTTCTCCTCATTTCTTTCCAATGGTTCCACATATTCTGGTTGCTTCATTTTTTTTCTCTCCTCGCTGTCAGTGGCTCCAGAGTTTTGCATTTTTTTATGAGATTCTTAGTCTTTCTTGAGACCATTCGTCTCCGGTTGAAACATATTGGCGATTTCTTTCCGAGAAGTTGCTATTTCACTGTCAAGATGGCTGATAATGATATCGTTCTTTTCTGGTTTGATGAAAATATCGTGTTTGTTTTTCTGTTCAAGCTTGAAGGGTAGATTGAGTCTTTTGGTACGATTATTGGTTGCAGTTTGATGATGAACATTTTTCTGCCTCTTTGTTTATGTTAATTTGGATTTTACATTGTACCATTCTGTGGTGACCTCCAACATTTATTTGGTTTAGAACCGGGATATCTTTCCTGGTGTCAATCTTTTCTGTCAGGACATTGTCAATTTCTATTCTAGTTTCATGATGTCGGTTCTTGCAAGTTTATTTCCAATTGTTATCCTCCCTGTTTTTTTTGTTTTCTTTCTTCTTGCAAAAGATGTTGTGATTTAGAACCAGTTCAACGTTCTGAAAATCCTAAAGAAAAAAAGGTGATATGGATCAAAAACAGGAACTGAAACTATGGAAAATTTTTTTTATTCAATTTTTATTTTTTCGAAAATTCGATTGGATAGGATTTCTCTGCCCGTATTGATTTAGAAAGAAAGAATCTTTCCTCCCAAAATGATGGTCTGAATAAGTTTTTTTTTAATGGTTATGTTACTGATGTAGGACTGAATACAGATATGTGGATGGATTTTCAAAATGTACCCCTCTGGTGATAAATAGCCAGTTTCTCCTTTAAAAGTTATCTTTTCTCAAACTATCCAGGTAAATTGAAGATTTGAATCAGTCAAACCAGATTATTGCTGTAGTTTAACAATCTTTTGGGTTAACAACTTACAACAATTTCAAAATCCCGTTTGCTTATTATTTTTAGCATTTGACATTTGACAGCAGGGGTGGGAAATGGTTTTTGAATAATAATACTGGAATGAATACGATTGATTCTTCCGAATTTTCAAGTCTTCATATTGTTTATTAAATCACCATTATGTCTGATAAGTCTCATCTATTTTTCATTACGTATATATATATATATATATATATATATATATATATATATATATATATATATATATATATATATATATTTAAACAACCCAACAAAAGAGCCATCAGGCCTCTGCTACCCACTCCCAACCAACTACGTACATACCCAACAAAAATCATATGTCCCTACCAAATACAGATTTAACACTAGACACACAGACACAGACTATCCAACAAGATTCACTAATACTGACAAAAACAACATTCATACCCACACGAACAACAACTACAGAAATAGATACACGCATATGAACAAACGTAACAAAAATACTTACACTGGCACTAACAGTACTAACACCTATAACAGACGCACACATATGAACAAACATAACATGAATACTCACACAAATGCTAATAATACTAACACCAATAATGTGAGCAGACACAGCAATATGAACAAACACAACCACAAAAACCATCACACAGATAATAGGAACAAGAACACTAGACACCATAAAGACTTCATAACTACTACCCCTCATACTCTGCAAAAGGAAAGCCCGTAAGAGAGGCATCCTCCCTCAACCTATCATATTGACCCATCCAAAGCACCTTGAAGACCCAGGCAAACATCCTGACCAGCAGGTAACTCCCACATCATCTCACACACATACTCTACCAAAAACCAAGGAAACCCCCCTACTACCGAATATAAAAGGGGGGTTAGAAAACTTGATACCATCACGAGTAAGCAGTTTAGAAAACTTACTAAAAAATTACTACACATCATCAGAATTAAGAAAGACCCAGAAGGGTAAGTAATGAACCTGAGTAAATTTCGATTTACTAGGGACACATTCAAACTCCTCACCAAGGGCCTTAATTTCTGTCCCCGACCCCCACACTTTAACAATCACACCCTCAACAAAGATCTATACGACTTCTTCAGAAAGATCAAACTTAGAACTCACTTTGGAAAAACAAGCCATGATACCAACATCCTAGATAGACTTCAAGACCCCAACAAATCCTTCATCCCAAAAAACATAGATACTACCATTCAAACATTTGAGCTAGCAGTCAGAGAAGACATAAAAATCTACATCCACAACAGCACTCAACAATCCCTACCTCATGATAACCTTACAACAAAAGAGCGAAAGGCCCTTAATAAACTAAAAAACAATACCAACTTGATCATCGCAAGAGCAGATAAGGGTGGATCCATAGTCATCTGGGATTTAGATGAATATCTCATCGAAGCAAACTCACAATTAAGCAACACAGAATTTTACAAAGAACTCCCTAAAGACACCTTCAACGAATACACAAACACAATAACCCAATACCTAACAGAATTACACAATACCAACATGATAGGTAAAAGGACACAAAATATACTGAAACCCATCTCCACATAACCCAAGGTTCTACCTACTCCCCAAAATCCACAAACCAAATAACCCAGGTAGACCAGTCATCTCCTCCACGAACTGCCACACTACCAAACTATCCAAATTTGTAGATCACTACATCCAACCCTTAGCAACACAAATTAAATCATACATACGTGACACCACAGACCTCCTAAACAAAATCAAACACATTACAGCAATACCAGACAAAGCACTTCTAGTCAGTATGTATGTTAAATCTCTATACTCCAGCATCAAACATGATGAAGGTATCCTAGCACTTACAGTAGCCCTAAACAATAGAACTACTAAAGAACCCAGCACAATAGCAATTACCACTTCTATGCACCACATTCTAACTCTAAATAGCTTCAACTTCAACAATATACACTTCCTCCTAGTGAAAGGCTGTGCCATGGGCACAGTAGCGGCCCTATCCTATGCTAATATCTTCATGGGTAAATTTGAAGAAACCTACATTTACCCAGAGATATATAATGATTGTATTTTTTATGGTAGATACATAGAGGACAATTTTTTCATATATACGGGCGAAAAAGCCAAACTAAATAATTTCTTTATACATATAAACACGGCATATGACTCTATCAAGTTTGACTTCACGACATCCACTGACTCCATAGCCTTCTTAGACAGCCGCATATACATAGATGACAACAGTTACCTCCAAACTATCCTCTACACTAAACCAACAGATACCAACAATTACCTCTACTCTAAATCAGCCCATCCCCAACACTGAAAAAGAAGCCTACCATTTTCACAAGACCTTAGAATTAGAAGAATCTGCTCTACTAATAGTGAACTTGACAGACACAAAAATAACCTAATACAATACTTCACCCAACGAGGTTATCCACTTGATGACACTAAAAACCAAATACAAAAAGCAACTGGAATACCCAGAGATGAAACCCTTATACTGTCCCACAATAACGAACCCAACTGCATACCCCTTATAACAACATTCAACAACACCCTCTCACCCTTAGCACACATCATCAATAAGAGATGGAACATTCTCACGATCAAAACAGATCTAAAAGAAACATTCACAGACCCATATGTCATCTCCTACCGCAGACCCAAAAATATCAGAGGCATGATTAGTAGCAATAATATGATTAACAATAAAGTCGTACACAAAAATACACGTAGAACAATTAAATTCTGCACACCTTGCAACATAAGAAACTATGTTGTAACCACCTCAAGTACACCAACACATTCACAAGCACTACCACAAAAGAGAGTTACTACATATATCACAATAGCAACTACCGCAGTAAGAACATTATATACCTTCTAGAGTGCAATAGGTGTGAGTTACAGTACATAGGCAAGTCCGAGTGGCAATTTAATATTAGACTCAACAATTATAGACATATGATCAAGTCAAAAAACAATCGTAGCCCAATTCCCGTAGAACTACACTTTAGCACACCTGACCACAATTTTGCCACTGACGCTAGCTTTACCATCATAGAAAAAATAGAAAATCTACTCCAATTGACATAACTAAAGTTTTAGAGAAACACGAAGACATGTGGATCAACAAACTTAAAACCCAATATCCTAATGGATTAAACACTAAACTGAACAACCCTCATCACACAGAACCCTAATACACAAAAGTCCAACCATTAATATCCTCACACCCACATCTAAGGCACATTCAATAACGGATGCTTCAAAGTCACCCAGACGAATAGGAAAAATTTCACCTTAGCCAGTTATAACCCCTGTCCAAATCGTAGCCAACACATTTTCAATAACTTAAAAGGTTGATACCGAGGTAGCTCCTTGACCTCACCACCCCTCCATTTACAGTACTCCTAACATACCAAAAAATCTAACTCCACATCACTCCCCGAGACCAACTGCTACTGCTTAACCAAAGACCTGATACCTTACTGGACAGTCTCCCACTCAGCAGGAGGCCTCCAGCAGCCCTGATAACACAATTTACCCACAATGCATAGTTCCTGATAGTGGACTGGTTCCACATAGGAAACTTTAATACACACTCACACAGCACGCACCACCGATGATGGGAAGAATCCTAAAACATGTCTGGACAATTTACTTATAAGGATTAATAAACTTTACCTCTAAACACCTCACTCCCGTGTCTGTCTCACCCTCTACAGCAGACATTATATATATATATTGTCTGTGTGTGTGTGTTTGCGTGTGTGTGTGTGTGTGTGTGTGTGTGTGTGTGCAACCACGAGAATAGGCTGGATCTAGAAGAAATTACTCAATCATGGACCATCTCCATTGAATAAATCAGCTGAAAGAAAAGGCAGCAGAATACAAAATGTAACTCAATGTAGCATTTATAAACTTCAAGAAGGCATTTGACTCTGTAGAAATTCCCATGGTCATTAAGGCCATCACCCTACACAGTATAGACCCTGTATACGTTAAAGTACTGCAACACATATACAACCACAGCAACTCGTTCATTAGGCTACATAAGGACTCTGAACTGTTTCAGCTCCAAAAAGTAGTAAGGCAAAGTGATACCAGCTCACCCAAACTTATTACAGCCTGCCTGAAAATGATCTCCCAGAACATGGACTGGGAAAATAGAGGAATCGAAATAGATGGCGAATACTTGAGCATCCTCAGATTTGCAGACGCCATCGTCCTTTTTGCAGAGAACCTACACGACCTCCAACTAATCTTAGATGATCGAAACAAAGAAAGTAAAAAAGTCGGCCTAAACATGAGCTTCAGTAAAACGAAAATCATGTGCAATAATCATGTTGAGAATAAGGACATAACTGTCAAGATAGAAAATGCAAAACTCGGCAAAGTAGATCGCTACATCAACCTAAGACAACGAATTTCTGTGAGAACTCCAAAAGATGAGGAAATCAAGCAAATAATCACTTTGGGATGGCAAGCCTTCGGCAGGGTTAGCTCAACTTTCAAGAACCAGATGATCCCAATAATCCTAAAAAGAAGAGTATACAACCAATGCATTCTACCGATAGTCACTTATGGAGCTGAAACATGGTGCCTAACCAAGAGACAGACCTGCAAACTGGGAAGTATGTAACGTGTGCATGGAATAATCATGCTCAACCTTACATGGAAAAACCACAAAGCAGTACAGTATAAAAGGAAAAAAATGGGTGTCCGTGACATCATAAAAACTATTAAAAACTCAAATGGCAATAGGCAGGCCATTTTGCAAGAATGAAAGACAACCACGTCTCACAACATGAATCCCTCGAGATCACACATGAAATCGAAACAAAAAAAAGCAAGATGGAGGGATGAACTGGACAGAATCAGGAAGTACTGGCTCAGCGACGCCCATGATAGAGAATTGAGTCGAATTGTTGGGAAATTCTATGTCCACCAACGGACGTTAAAAGACTGATGATGATGATGATTTATGAATATATATATATATATATATATATATATATATATATATATATATATATATGTATATGACTGTATATGCATATATATGTAAGTATGAAAGTTTGAATCTCTACATAATATGTTTAGTGTCATCCACGGACAGCTGTTTTGATGTATTACATCTCTTCGATGTGGCTATAGATTTTGCATTATCCCATCCATTACCACGAAGCAGAATTGAAACTTAAACTTCAGACCCATATCCTACGTCTGGACTACGAAAATGGATGGTCAGTAATGCTGTATTTAAGCAATATATTTATTTACACAGAAATTCCTCATATATATATATATATATATATATATATATATATATATATGTGTGTGTGTGTGTGTGCGCGTGTTAGTGTGTGTGTGTGTACACACGTATACATACATACATACATATATATATATATATATATGTGTGTGTGTGTGTGTTGGTACATATATACATATATATATATATATGTATGCACACACATGGAAATACACATATGTATGTATATATACGTACATATATATATATATGTATATAAATATATATATATTTATATGTATATAAATATATATATATATATATATATTTATATATGTATATATATATATATATACATATATATATATGTATATGAATACATTTATGTCTGTATGTATACATATGTGTGTGTATATGTCTAAAAATATGTACATATAAGCGTGAAAGGGAGAAAATAATGAAAAATACAGAAATGATGAGTATATATGAAATAGAATGTGCAATCTGTAATGAAGTATTGTAAAAAAATTACTTATCTACCGTGTGATAATGGATAGGATAATAGATGGTTTATAGCCACACTGAAGTGTTGTAATCCAACAAAACAGCAGTCTGTGGATGACACACACACATATATATATATATATATATATATATATATATATATATATATATATATATATATATATACTTAGATAGATAGATGAATAGATAGGTAGATAGATAGATAGATAGATAACTCTAGCCCTCTTCAAAACACTTCCAGTGGGATTTAATCTTGCGTCTTTTGCATGCAAAAGGCTGCAAATTTCTCTTCTGGGATTGTCATCTAGAAATTCATAACATTCCCTCTAAAATCAACCCTTGTGAAAAAAAATATTCTTAATGGCGAGAAACCCAACATAATTTCAGATTTATCAAGGTAATCACGCTGACAGTAAATACTGTTGTGAAATTGAGTTGAATATATTACCTAATAGCTATATAGATTCCAGTTAAGATGATAGTGCCTGCTTGTTCAGAGAGGATTTTGGAAATCTGTTCCAATAGTCACGTATCCTTAACAATACTGAGACGGTATGATATAAAAGAGGTCTTAGCGACCTTTTCAGAGAATTTGGCAGGCAATTCAGGAACTATTAATATTGTCAGTTAAAGCTGTCTAAACCCAGCAACCACCTTTTGGAATCTGATAGTCTCTGAAATGATTGATTACGGTATTGCCATGGATTCAGTTTAAGGATGATCAGTTTCCAAATGTCCGAACCATAAAGGACCTCAGATATTTGCAATATATTCTGTATTAAAGAAAAGCCAATAGATGCAAATATCCGTATCGATCTAAATTGAATTGATTGATAGACAAGTCCAGTTAGTCACTCAACAGAAACTTCCAGGTGACTGTGTCTTTTGACAACAGACCTTGTTAGGGTGATCAACTGAGAAATTTGAAAGTGGGGTGATCAATGTAAAAATCACTCACATTTTCCTTTTGTCCAGGATCACTCAAAAAAAGGTCGAATGCAACAGGCCACAGGATAGAGTACTAGTGTAACGTAAAATTACATTGTAAATTGATTCCATTGAATAGCTTAGATGGATTTTCAAAATAACGTTCCTTGACAAGATAAAAATTCATGTTTCAATCTTCAGCCTTCTAGCTCGTTCGGTGTGGTCTGAGATTGTGACACACATACATATAGCAAGCCAGCAATCCTCACTTGGAGACTGGAGAAACATATTTTACCTGACAGATTATATTGGATTAGTTGACGGTTTATGATGGATAAATACATGTTACAACGTAACCAAGCCCATGCATTACAGTTGTAATTTATTAGAGACACCGTGAAAGATGATATTTGCCAATTTGAGGCGAAAATCGAATTGGAACACACATGAACAGGAAGGAAGGAAGGGAGATCAAGAGAAATTTACAAGCATTGATCAGGATATCAAAGAGAATATAATGAACATCAGAATTGATTAATGAACGTTGAAGAATTGATATAGAATCCAGAAAGAATCAATTACGATTATTTATTGTTGAAAAAGTGTACAAAAAAAAATTCAATTCCTGATCCAAACACAAATAACTTGATCAAAGCGAAACAGTACATTATACTTCGGTGCAGGTTAAAGAAAGGTTTATCTCTCTCTCTCTCTCTCTCTCTCTCTCTCTCTCTCTCTCTCTCTCTCTCTCTCTCTCTCTCTTCATTTTTCGACTCCTTTTCTCTTTTTACCCCATTGCCCTCTCTCTTTATCACTCTTCTCCACTGACTGTCTTTTTCTTGGGGTTTGTACGTGATTCTATAACCTTATTTTTTTCTCACTATCTCTCTATTACTCTCTCTTACCTTCCCTGACTCTCCCTGTCACTCTCTCCCTATTACTCCTTCCCTTCTTTCCGTCAGTCTTTCCTTCCATCTCAGTATGGCTAACTCTCTCTCCCTCAACTTCATCCAAACTGAATAAGTGACCCCTGATATTTCTCTCACTATACATTTTTCCATCTTACTATATGGCTCTCTACATCCCTCTCTTACAATATTACTCATCTCCTGCTACGATATCTTTCCCATTTAATTTCTGTCGCTATATCTTTCTCTCCATCTCTCCCTTACTACACACCTCTCTTCTAGTCTCTCTCTTACCATATACCACTCCATCCGTCTATTATACAGTGTACCTCTCCCTATAGAACTCTCTGTCTTTATCTTCCTCTCTCTCTCTCTCTCTCTCTCTCTCTCTCTCTCTGTCTCTCTCTCTTACTATACACGTCTCTCCATTCATACCTCTCTCTCCATCTGTTGGTAGCTCTCTCTCCATCTGTTGGTAGCTCTCTCTCCATCCTTTTTTTCACAATAAAATTTCTCTCCATCTCTCTTTTACTATACAGATATCTCCCCATCGTTCTCTTACTATGTAGCTTTTTCTCCATTTCTCTTAGCCTATGTACAGCTTTCTTTCCCTCACTAAAAAGCTGTCTTCCCATCTTCCTCTTACTATATAATTCCATGACTCTATCTCATTACATAGCTTATCTCCATTTTTTGAATATATATATATATATATATATATATATATATATATATATATATCCGTATCCCTTCCTCAATAGCTTTCTCTCTCTCTCTCTATTTCTCTCTCCATCTCACTCTACTATATAGCTCTCTCACACCATCTTTTTTTGTTGTCATATAGTCCTCTCTCTCTCTTTCTCTCTCTCTCTCTCTCTATATATATATATATATATATATATATATGTCTTTCCTCCTGACATTAGTGTTTTCTCTCCATCTCCCTTCTCTTAGAGTATAGCTTTTTTCCCATCTCACTATATGCATCTCACCCAGATCCACATGGGTATTTTAAGAATATGTATCTATCAAAATGTATCATGATAATTTCATATAGATTCTAAGAGTTGGGGCTCGGTTGCACCCAAACCCAACTGTGTTGGATAGCCCATGTGTTGCTGATAGAAAACTATCGACTTTCAAAAACCCTGCTGTCCAGTGAGCTGGCTTCTAACCAACAGAACAGCACTTTGAACTATTTACAGGAAAGGATTCCCTGAAAAAAGTCATTGTCTTGTAGAATCAACTGCAAATAGGGAGAAGAATCTAACGAAAGTTAAGGTGGGTGGGAACTGCTGGGGTTTTATTCCAGGCGCGGTCTTTCTCTTGCAGTTGCTATTGGAAAACCTGTCGGTGCCCATCAGACTCACTGGTTACTAGTGGCCAAATGACAGACGTGGAGTTCCCTTCAAATTTTTGTTCACAAAGCCGAGCAATCATATTATGCGTGCCAGTGTATACTCGTGTTATGATACTTGATCTGATACATTACTTCATATCAGAAAACTTTCGAAACATCATACGTAAGGAAATAAACAAAATTAAATGGTTGTCAAAATTTGATAGAGACAGCTTTTCTGCTGTACTAGGTTGAACTTGGAACAAAAGTTACTGAAGCCGCTTATACATATATTGATTGTCTGAGGCGATATTAGTGTCTGTAGTGCTTTAAAATACTTCAAATAAAAATAAGTCACTCACTGTTCATCAAATAGAGGACAGCTAGTGGACATTGATGATAACAAAACTGGATATTCTTGTTGAATCTGTTCTGTTTCAATCATTTCAGATGCTCAAAACAAGGTTCACACAAGTGATGAAACAAGATATCTGCACATGCATAGCTTTGAGATGACAAACAGTTAGAAAATCTATATCATCCGAATCAGTGGACAAAAGAAAACTTAATACAAACTATTTTCTGTTTCCCAATATCTTATTTCTCATTCATATGCGAACATTTAATATGTTATTTAGTGTGTGTTTGCGCGCGCTCTGATATAAACAAATGTGTGCGTATGTGATATATATATATATATAGAGAGAGAGAGAGAGAGAGTGTGTGAGTGGGTTTTTTTTCAGTGTGCATTTGTGTTTATGTGTGCGTGTGAGAGAGATAACTTGGAGCAACATACCTATGGTAATCGAGATCGAATCGACTATTCTTTAGTATACCCACAAGGAGGATGCCAAGCATCTAAAGCGTTGAGAGATAGGTTGGCGGAGTCATGGGCCACTTCTTCAAACAAATCGCGAAATAGAAGTAGTTCTGGACAGTGTCCCTTCTTATGTTATTGGTTCCTAAATTGAAGCAGCGGTTTGAACAATTAATTGATACTTATAAGAATCAAAATAAGCGCAGAGTCTTCCAAGACATTTACGCTGGAGAAACGTTCTCGAAACGAAATTATCCGTCTCCTTGTATCTTGATATGCCTGTAATAGTCCGGTGCTTTAATTTTAAGATCAACAGTAATCGATACTTATAAAGCTAATGTAACATACGTTAAGTGGCAATGTCGCTATTATTATGAAGACGAGAAGTAGAGGAGGAGGCGGAACTTGAACGAGATTTCATATCGATTAGTCTGGACGAGAAATGACTTTCTCAACTCTACACATATGTTCAGTACTAGTGAGACAATTTTTGTTATAAGCCTGTAAGAACCATGGCTGGGGCGACTTCTATGTCCTCGAGGTCGTTGATTTAGGGCCTTTTTTATAAGTTGCAACCACCCTGAATAATTATAGCTTATACAGCAGGCAATTTTGGGGGTCAAACTCAAGTCCATGTCCGATGTTGAAGTTGTCAAAACATCGATGCCCCTTGCCTAATTCTGAGGAGTTTACGTCACACCACATGTTGGCCCCGTCACTTCAAACAAAACCGATACACACAAAAAAAGATTTTTGTCCTGTGATTTGAAATCACGAACAGGTGATTCATAAGCAAGTTTACATCCCACAGTACGTTGACCCCGTCATTTTAAACGAAATTGATATACAAAATAAAATGAGTTCTATACTGTGACTTAAAATCTTGAACAGTTGATTAGTTAGCGACTTTACGTCGCACAATATGCTGGCCCCATCATGTTAAACGTAACCGATATACAAAGAAAAAATTCTGTCCTGCGATTTGAAATCACAAACAGGTGATTCGTAAGTGTATTTCTTACCGACTGACTATAACCTACACATTATTTTTTTCACATATACAAAACAAAAGTTGCAGGGATTATTTTTTTTAACTGGAGCAGAATTGGGATTTTGACCTTGCAGCAGCTAGTTTATTTCTTTCTTCTTTTTTTTACTAAAAACATGTAAAAAGAGAAGATAACGGAAATTTGGCAACTCAGCTGTTATTATCTTACTAAGATCATACCGTTTTGGCTTTGGGTTAATTAGTCAGGAAGGTCAAGTGTCTGTTTGTGTATGGGGGCTTTTGAGTTTTCGTTACTTCCATTTATTTAGCAAAAGAAATGCCTTCATCTGTTATGCTTATGATTATTTAGTGTTGATAGGAATAACAAAACAAAAACACAATACATTTCGCAGAACAAAACGATTGATTGCAAGATCTATCCTCTTGCTTACGCTACCACTGCAGAATGATGCCAGACTGAGATAAGTTTAGTAAATATCTTGACTAGCTATTAGAGAGCCACAGATAGCAAACTAATCTAATAAGCCATTAGCTATTGAAGTGGTATTAATCCACAAGTGCCCCCATTACTATAGCGTTGGTCGACCAAATGCCAGGCTTGTTTGATAGGGATACAAACTATAATAAAACTTAGTGCGATAATCAGTAACATTACTGCCTATAGGCAAACAATTTCTTATATTTATTTGGTGCAGCAACCAGTATGCATACTCAATAAGGGTCATGCAAACTGCTAATAGCGATTTCGAAATCAATAAAAGGTTCAAGACGTCCTTATACAACATGCAGATATAACATCCGTTCATATATAATCATCATCAATAGCTTTTATAAGTCTTCCCATATCCTTCCATGATGAGTGTGTTCAGCTAATGTCTGCTATGTCAAACCCACAGAGTTTTCCTTCTATTGTCTGGTATTTCCTTATTGTGTTTACTGTCCCTCAAGCACTAATCATTTATCTTTTCGTTCAATTTGTTGTGTCTTCTTCTCACCATGTAACCTGCCTAGTCCAGTTTGTTATTTAATAACTTGTAAGATATCTTTCACTTTGCTTCTCTCTCAGATCCATTTTGATCTTTTCTATCGCTAGAATTCATTCCTAACATTGCTCTTCCCATTGCCCTCTGTGTTATTCTGGGTTTGTTCCCGATTGTTTTGTTTTTTTTCCTATTTCCAATTTTTCATACCTTTCCATCATGTGCTGAGAGTGAAAATTTCATTTGAAGTATATTCACAGTTTGCTTATAACAATTGCTTTGCAACCAATCGTTGTACGCTATCATATTTCATTTCTCTGGCTTTTCCCAAACTTTATCGTCTGAGCCAAGTGGATGTATTCCTAATTTTTTCCAAGGACCTCTATCGACGATCTTTTAAGGAACTTCATCATTGAAAAATCATCATCAGAAGAAGAAGACGAAGACTTTCAATGTCTGTCGTCGGATATAGAGCTTTCCAAGGAGACTCCACACCTCTCTCCCATTGGTATCGCGGAAATATGCTTTCTGAATTTGTCTAGTTCGTTTCTCCATCTTGTATTCTTCTTGCCTTGGTTCATTCAAGTTTACTAATGGATTCTGTGATGGCCAGACTCCTGTTTTTTTTCCAGATATATTGTACTGTCTTGTGATGTCTCCTGAGGTTGAGCATGATTCATTCATGAGCACATTGCATGCTTCTCAGTTTGCAGGTTGGTCTCCATCTTTCAGCTCCATGGGTGACAATCGGGAAAATGCATTGGTTTCATACCCTTCTTTTTATAACTAATAGGATCTTGTTTTTGAAGGTTGAGCTGGCTCTGTCCAAGGCTTGCCATCCTAAAGTGATTCTCCTATTGATTTTCTTTAGTATTTCATGGAAATTTTTGTTGTCCTAAGAAGATAAAATTGTGTACTTTCCCCAAATCTGCGTGTTTGAATTTGATTATGGTGTTTTTATTTCCAATGGAACTGTAGCATATGACCTTTGCTTTGCTGAAGTTCATACGTAAGGCAACTTTTTTGTTTTATTCATTTGATTCATCCTGGATCAGTAAGAAGTTGTATAAGTTTTCTGCAGGAGAGGTGATGTCGTCTGCAACTGTGTGGATATTATGTATCCTTTTCGATTCCTCCTTTCTCCAAGTTTAGGTTTTGGAGGATCTACTCGAGGCCGGCTGTGAAAAAGTTTAGGTGAGCTGTTGTTACCTTGTCTTACCCCTTTTCAGAGCTGAAAGGGCTCAGGATTTTAATGTAGTTCAGTCAAATCGTTCAATTCACAATCCATGTTTACTCCCACTTTCCCCCCTGTCTGTTTCCCGAAAGGTGCTTTAAGGGATTCCCAATTAATCCCATATATTTCTCATTTGTACCTCGTGCTACTATTGAATTAAAGTGTTAGTCCAATACAAAACGAAAGCTAAGTTGTCTGTTGTATCTTATGACTATTCGATTTGCTGGTTTAATATGTGTGTATATGGTCTACTGTCGTAGCCGATTCTAAAACTTGCCTTCTTGTTCGGTTGGTTCTCATCTCAAGCGTTTGTTAATCTTGTTGTAGGAATTTTCAAGAATAGTTTGTAAATGCTTGGTACTGAAATAAACAGGATGGTAATTTCCAAGGTCTTTGTCATGCCCTTTCGTCCATTTAGAATGAATTTCCAGGGTACTCACTTTTATCGTAAGCAATGTGTGAATAGATGGGCTTGTCTTTTGTCATAGACCTCTTCTGTATAATCTGCAATATATATTATTATGTTATCTTTGCCTCAGGCTTTTCCACTTACAGATTTCGTAGAGCAAACATTACTTCAACCGTTGTCACATCTGGAACATGTTCTCTATCGAATTGTCCGTCGGGCGTGCTTTTAACTTTCGAGGTATTAAGTTTATTTGTTGTATGTTTCGGTTATTCTAAATATTTTGTCACTAGTTTTGTTAATTTGGACTTTTCTGTGTTTTAGTGACAGTATCTGGGGGGGGGGGGGTTGCCAGTGTGATTTGCTTCTTGAGCGTGTTTCAAATTTTCTCTCTTCTGATTCCTTTTACAATCCACTCCATATTTTTGTCATGTCTCGTTTTTACTTTTGTTTATTTGGTATCAAATTCTGCTCGTTCAAGATAATTAGCTTTGTCCGTATTTTACTGAATTATTATTTGCGTTTGTTTCGCCAATAACTTTGTCGATTCTTTAATTATATTCACTATATTTTCCTGATTTCCTCTTGAAGACTGATTGTTATTTCATCATGCAGTGATCCCATCTTCTATCTCTGGCCGGAATTCAGTGATTCTCTCCATTTACAAAAATAATTACAAGGATTTAATTTGAGTAAAACCTAATTTGATTTACTCGAAACAAGGATCAGTTACATCCTAACTTTGACTTCAGAAAACATTTTTTGACGATATCAATAGCTTAATGTTTTTTTTTAATGTGCTATATTGTTCAAATACCACCAACAAAACGAAACGATTGGTTAACAGTCTTATGTGCATTGTTTTTAATTTTCATACAAACACTTGAGTATACTCGATGTTTAAAATGGTGAATAGGTAGAAAAAAGCGTCAATCAAAGAAATATTATCTTAGGTATGTTATTCACAACACTAAACATCACTCACACACACACACATATACATGTTACATATGTATAAATATGTTACATATATTATATAAATTTTCTATGTAAATACATACATATATATATATATATATATATATATATATATATATTCATATTCAATCATACATACATATCATACAAATATATATATATATACATATATATACGTGTATATGTATTATATACATGTGAATTTCATACACACACACACACATATATATATATATATATATATATATATATATATATATATATATATATATATATATATATATATATATATATATATATATATATGTATATATATATCATACATACATACATATGTATCCAGTACCACGAGCATTACAACTGTGGCTTCAGACCCGGAGGCTTGTATCCTCCCTCTGCTCCATGTAACTGGATGGTCGGTATGGTTGAATTTAAACAATATATTTATTTATGCATATATCAATTAAGTCTTGATTCTAATATATCCGTATCCTGGGACTGATCACCTGATATCTGATGTTTTTTCAGTGGAAAGTTAGGGTGGTTGACGATGAGAAGATTGGATGATTAAGTACTTTTGAAAATATGTGCAACAAACTAATATATATGCTGGCAACTGCCAAGGGTCATAACAAGTTGGCTGATGATAGCATTTAGAAAAAAAAAGATACGTGTAGATGTTGATAAAAAAGGTCGATATATCGATAGGATCGGAGCGAAGTATGTATATAATCACATTTGGACCTGAAGATTTCTCTTTTCTTCATAAACAATCGATATATATGTAAAGCAACCAATTCTCAACAAAAACATAGTGTAATCATTTTGAATAGTATTTATCTTTTCAAAGCACATAAAATTACGTATTTGCTATTCCAAATCAGGATACCTCTCATTGAAATTAAACAAACTGAAAAAATAAGTTAAAATGAATCTTAATAGTTAAGCTTCCATGAACAACTGCTAACGCTAATTCAAAAAGTTTCACCCATAATAACTATGATTTGAATTTAAGCTCTATCATTCTTTACAATTTTTCTGCTGTAAACTGAACTAAAAAAAGACAATTCTATTTGAATCGGGGAATCACATCTGTAATACGTTTAATCATTGCTTAATTTGCAGTTTTAAGTTTAAAATCATGTTGTGCATTTGATATGTATTCACTTATCAGAAAGAATCAGGCCCACGTGTTTTTGTTACATATACTTTTGTAGACATGTAAGCATTGTCAGTTCCGTATAGTTGGTGAAATTGCTTCCTGTCTATCACTTGGTCGTGATTCCAAGTTAGTGTGGGGAAATGCTAATTGTATTAGTTTCGTTTAAGATGGTGGCAAAGACAAACAATGGAGTGTTTATTCCCTTAGATGAGGTGAGAATTATTGCTACCGTTGATACGGTAGGAAAGCCATCTCCAGACTGCAGTTCGGAATTCTCTTGATCCACAAAGTGTATTTAAACGACTATGTTTTCAAAGAAAATCAATTATCAGTGAGAGCTAAATCACGTGAAATTAGTTAATTGCTTATAGGGATAACATTGGCCGTAATCTGATATGAATCTTGTCAGATGTTTAATAAGTAAATAATAGCATGAATAATTTTTTTTAAAGTTCTATATTTACATTTGTTATGTTCATGTAAGTAGACAAAGAAATATGTATGCACAGATTGAAAATAAACGTCTGCTACAAATATACTTATATCTTTACAAATGGGTAGACCAGTTATTATCCACCAGGTTAACTATGGACGTACCAGCTTTCTGGTGTGACTGCTGAAGCAAGTAAGGTAGCTGTGGCGATTGTTTTGCCAAAATGCTTGCTTGAGAACAATACATAGACTCCCAAAATTAGAGTACCTCTAGTTAATGTTATTAAGATAAAAAAATGTCCCTGTTAGCGGTATGGCTGGAAAAACCAGCCATCTTAAAGTGGTGTGCGGTCATATTTTCTGACTCAGAGGTCAGTGCAGTAATTCCATGTTAATCCTAGTGTCATGCTACTCCCTAAGAATATTTTGTGGTCCTTAAGGCCTGAACGTTTGTTCGACCTTAAGACACATGCATACAAAAAAAGGGAACAATGAGACATTATATATATATTTATATATATATATATATATATATATATATATATATATATATATATATATATATATATATATCAAAATCATTATATACCTTCTAGAATGTGATAGATGAAATTTACAATACATAGGCAAGTTTGAGTGGCAATTTAACATTAGACTCAACAATAACAGTCACGGAATTAAATCACAAAACAATCCAAGTCCTCTTCCCATAGAACTACACTTCCACCCACCCAGTCACAATCATGCCACAGATGTTGGCTTCAGTATCATAGAGAAAATAGAAAAAGCACTGCCACTGACATGAGTGAAATTCTCGGAAGACATGAGGATATGTGGATCAAAAAACTCAAAACTCTCTTCCTTTATTGATTTAAAACCGAACTTAGCAACCCTAATCACACAGATCCCTAAATCATAATCCTCCTACAAATAATACCCTCACACGGACATTTATCTCCTTTCAGATACGTGTAATATTTGGAACTTTGATGCAATTCAGACCAATAACAACTATCACTCTAGTCAGGCATCCAACTTCTACGAATTAGAAACAACATATTTTCGATGACCTGTGAGGCCAATACGGATGAAGTTCCTTAACCTCATTACCCCTCCATCTATACTATCTCTAACCTACCCAGACAGTTTAACATCAAACCATTCCCTTCCTACCTTGGCACCCTATGTTCTCTCCAAGACCTACTAATGCTGCTAACACCACAGACTTAATCCCAGACTGAATTCAGTCTCACAAAACAGGATGACCCTAATGGATGGGATCCCATTTTTTTACTCACCGTGCAAACCTCCCAATGGTGCACTTATGTTCCACGGCAAACTTATAATCATTAAATGGCACACACACACACACACACACACACACACTGTATTGAAGCTAGGAATAACTCCCAAAATATGTCTAGACCCTCAATGAAAACTTTTACTAATAAATAAACCTGAGTTCCAATCACACTCACTTCTGAATACGTCACACTTCCTATAGTTCAAATTATATATATATATATATATATATATATATATATATATATATATATATATATGTATATATATGTATATATATAGATAGATAGATAGATAGATAGATAGATTGAAAGATAATGTACACAATACATTTATCAGAATGGTTTAACTTAAGAGATAGCATATGTTTCTTCATCTTTTTCTGTAAACAACTTTCATTCAAGGATTGATCTTCTGATACAGTTCTTTCCTTTTTAGGAATGATTTCATTTAGGGCTTCAGTTATCAGTCGACTGTAAATGAATAGGAATCAGTAAAAGCTTGTTAGTTACTTCCACTTATCTTCTTATTCATTTCATTATTTTACTGTCATTGTGATGTTCAAATGATGCAAAAGTTAGATAGTTCTGTCCACCCCATGACCAATTCTCAAATCTGAACTTAGTGTTGGGATGATTCGTGCGAAAATCTGAAGGGCGTATTTCTTAATGCTGATCACTTTAGCAAACAAGCAAACCATGTTCGTGCGGAGCTGTTGAAATTGCAAGGATCGTGTCTCCATTTTTTTTCTCTAAACATATCTTCCTTATTGTTGCAAAGAGTGTTGTAGAACGCATTCTCATAGTTCATTCACTTTTTCAGTTTTTTAGAAACCGTTACTGTCAGCAAAGTCTCCAAGCTTTACCAGAGAGTGTACCAGTCTTGCAATGCGTATGTCACGCGTACTGGCTTCGCTAAAGGGACCAGAGGTCTTGAAATAGAAGTATTTACTCTTAATCATATCTATAAAAAAAAAACAGTTGGTAGTTTTTTCTAATATAACTGACACACTTGCTTTCTAGTCGGGGTTCAATTTACGATGTTGTTGAATTGTTCTCATTCATTTTCTTGGGTTGATTATACCTTTACTCATTTTAATCTGGATTCACTTAGATTTTTCTAATTATTCTTTTATTTTCTTCCATATAATCTCCTTCTCATTGTCTATCATCATTTAATTTCTGGGTTTGTTCTTTCTTCCTTTAAGTCATTGACTTCCATCTTCTAGTCGTTTCCTAAGCCCTGCAGTTTCCTAAAAATCTCTTTCTTTTCGGAAAGGTATTATCATCAAATTTCAATGGAATTCTAATTAGAGTCGGAGGCTGGAGTCTACTTCACTTTTTCTACCATAACGACAAGAACAAAAAGAAACCTCATCTAGTTTGAGGGCGTAAACTCTTCAGTATCGATCTGTTACGTTGTGTAGAAATAAAACGATGTATTGAATTTACATCTCCTTACCATGTTTTGAAATCACGAGTGAATGGTTGGTGGACGACTCTGTTACAGACCAAGACGAACTGGCAAGTCATTCATTTCCACAAAGAATCAAATTAAAACAATTTACTTATCCCGTATACATTATGAAAGTTGTAGTAATCAACTACAGTCGGGATAAAAAAGTAGAGCTTGACCGTGCAGAAACCAGGTTCGTATATGTCTATTCTTAGGCTATCATTTTCTAAATGAATTCATATAAAGCATTGCCAAATTAATGATGGGTTTAATTGTCGTAAATCACGATCATATCTGCCTCATCAAAGATTCAAAAATAGGAAAAATCGAATTCTGTTTTTTCCAGACCTCGTTTTGCCTATTTGACCAAAAACGTCCATCTCTCTTATACCTTACTATTTCACATTTTCCATCATCCAGTTATTCATTCCCTTATATTTCTGTACTTCTTTCCCATCCCTAGCTTTCTCTCTTATAATGTTCTTCTATTAAACTCACTCCGTTACTGCTTATTAAGATTATGTTTGCTCAATCTTTTCCATACTATAGGCACAACTCGGCAGTATAATTCAACGGTAATAAAGCTCATGTGACACTTGTATCATCCACTTGACAGATAAAAGCAGTTTGCTTTGGTAATTTTGAAGTAAATCGTATGTACCAAGTTTCAAACGTTTCTATTAGAATGAGCCGATAACAAGTTAATTGAACTACAAAGATG
The DNA here is from genome assembly GCA_963457665.1 of Thysanoteuthis rhombus. Taxonomy (NCBI): domain Eukaryota; kingdom Metazoa; phylum Mollusca; class Cephalopoda; order Oegopsida; family Thysanoteuthidae; genus Thysanoteuthis; species Thysanoteuthis major. The sequence continues at coordinate 45,925,495 of OY735208.1, read as the reverse complement.
CTGCTTTATTCTTTGTATTTTGTAAAAATCAATACAATCAACTGCACAGAGGCAACTCTAAACGAAGAAACGTTTAGCCAGCTTGTCTTTGAGACCATTGAAACTAGCAGGTTCAATCAAAAGTATCAGCAATTGTACCCTTGTGCTGCCTCACCAAAGTTTCAAAAATCAAATTACCTCGTGAGGTAATTGATCGTTGGGGTACAATGAAGAGTCTTTCATAGCACTCCCCCGAACAATAAAAATTACTGTGGTTATTCCCTTTATCCAAATAAAATCCGAAATAAACACCTGCATACACACACAAGAGATAAATAAAGCAAACTAATGAAGTAGCGTAACGTGCATAGGGAAGAGATACAGGAGAATAATTACATACCGACATATCTATAGATAGATAGATTGATAAATAGATATATATAAGATGGATAGAAAACAATAATGCATTATGCTATAATGAGACATCTGATGTATGATAGGTTTATATCAGTGCGCAATACATTCTACTTGCACAATACGTTGAGGTTGAAATATAAAGATGTCCAAACTGGAGTGAAACATAAACGTGTTTGTGAAGAGAATCCTTATATATATATATATATATATATATATATATATATATATATATATATATATATATATATATATATATATATCTATACGTGTGTGTGTGTGTGTGTGTATTATTGTGTCATCCAAGGACAGTTTTTTCGATGTATTACATCTCTGCAGTATGGCCATAAACTTTCCATTATCCCAAACAGTACCACGAGGCAGAATTGGAACCTTCACTTCAAATCCTAAAGCCGATATACTATCTCTGGACTACGGAACTGGATGGTCAGTAACGCTGAATTTGAGTGATAAATCTGTTTACACAGAAATTCCTCACCCACTACAATGCTCTATTCCTATGGAAGAGCATTGCATGAGCTTACAATGTATTAGATGCTTCACTTAAAGAGTGCGCAACCCTGAATAGAGGAGCATTATATATATATATATATATATATATATATATATATATATATATATATATATATATATGTGTGTGTGTGTGTGTGTGTGTGTATGTGTGTGTATGCACCCATATTTAAGCATAAACTTCTTTGTGTAACGAACCCAAATCTTTCATATATATATATATATATATATATATATATATATATATATATATATATATATATATCAATCTATAAAAAGGAACAACTGACACGGAATCAAGAGCACACACTCGTGAAAACAAATTTAGAAAAGTATGATACCATAATAAAATCCAAATTGTATTCTAGTTACTGATTAAACATTATGAAATAAATTGACATGATCAACTTCAATTCAAATATTGAATTTGTTCAGTATAATGAATGACCCACTGAGTTCCGATTCGTATATGTCATTAAAAATCTAAAGGGGACAAACGGACTAGTTATAGTTTGGAAAAGATAATTCTCCAACAATCCTAATTAAGTTCATATAGCACAGTTAGAAAACTCCAAATAGTTGTTGGTCAATAGATATAATTTCGACAAAAATTTAAACCAAAATGGATGCATCCTGTACAACAATTCCTAAGCAGGTAAGTCGTTCACCAAAAAGATGATGAGAGTGTTCATTTTAGATACAGGAAGTGGAAGCAATCTTGTTCACATTTGTAAAACAAAAATCTTAGTGATACGCTGTCTTCTGTCCTCCTCAATAGTTTGAGATAGAATAGTTCAATGATAGATGAATCTATCAATATGAACGGGCATATATATATATATATATATATATATATATATATATATATATATATATATATATATATTTATACATATATATATATATCTATCTATATATATATATATATATATATATATTTACATATATATATATATATATATATATATATATATATATATATATATATATATATATGCTGAGATAGATTGATAAATAGATGTATACGTGTGTTTCTTCTGCCTTTCCTCCGAGCTTTTTCAATTACGTTATATTCATGTATTCTCGAGCCCTTCTTCCTACCCATTCGCTTTCGTGAGCCGTTGCAAGATTATGATGGATCAATTCTCGAAAATCTTATCTTCATCTGATGAATCAACAGTGAGGAAGTGCATATTCAGAGATGACTATGCTTCGAGATATCGTTTTCATTAAGCTGTGCACATTTCCAAGCACTCAGCCTAATTAAATACATCAGATGAGAATATGCAGTATTGCCGAATATTCTCGATGGAAAATGAATGACGGAGCATAAAAATCCCATGATGAATAATAGAGGTCTAACTCGTCATCCAAAAGCAGCGTGCTCTTATGAAACTATTGACTGAAATGACGTAAAGCGAAAAAGCAATCACCATGTATTTGAAAAAGGATTTTTTTGAGCGTACTGGACTTAAAAAATGTGTCTGGTGTTATGCTGTACTCAATCATGAGAGGTTAGTTCAGTAGGAAAAACATAGTACGTGAGTGTACGAGGAAAATGTCGACAGTTCCTGCATGGTTTGCTGCACAACAGACTGCTTTTTGCGTTATGCCCTTTTTTCGTATTAGAAAAAAATGTGCAAGGCGAACTTTTGAAAAGCAGGTGATTCGTGTATTCAATATATCATTGAGTTGGAATAATACTTCAAATGCTTTAAAGAATTATTCCTTGGGGCAGTGAAGAAGACGAAGAAGATTGAATTAAAGATGCCAGGTTTCACCAGAGAGACGAAGGTTATCACGTAGCAGGCTGTTTAGGAGTTGTTGAGCAAATATTACATTTAATCTTTCGACTGCAGAAACAATGGAAACTCTCGCTCTCTCTCTCACTCTCTCCCTCTCTCTCTCTCTATATATATATATATATATATGTGTGTGTGTGTGTGTATGTGTGTTTAGGTACGTGTGTGTGTGTGTGTTCGATCGAGGGTCATTTCAAATTGTTCCAAGTAATATTCCGTCTATATTTTCAGAGGAGTAAATTTCAAATCGTAAAAAATAAATCTGTAAGCCAAAAGTAAGATCGCTATGTATCTACTAAAAATTGTATCTAAAAAGAAAGTTTTTCATCGAAGAAACATATACCTGTTGAGACAAAAAAGATCGTCTGTCACTTTTTATGTGAGGATCCCATTAATTGGCTTCGTTAGAAACTGGAACCTAAATACAACATGTCAATCAGTTATGGGCTTGGCCAATGAGGGGAATGGACAGTAAGTAAGATTTTTTTTTAAATGTACTTTCATAAATTGAGATTTTATGTTGTGACAAATACAAGTTGGATACGTCATCGGAACACTGATATTTTGGGCTATCGATTATTCAAGAAAGCTTAAAGACGACGATCATTATCCATCAGAACACTAAAATAAATTAGTCTCAGTTGATCATCCTCAAGAAACTGTCATGTAACCAATTGCTTTCACTAAAGGTGATGAATTTTTTAAAAAATTAAGGAAAAGGGTCGATCAATGGCTAGATTCTTTCTTCTTTTGGTGGTCGGTGATCATTAAAGATGTCCACATTTCAAACATTCTAGCGTGAACCATGCTACGCTTGTAATAAGGGACCAGTTTTAAGCATTTACTGCTACCTCCACTAAGAATCTATTTGGAAGACAATTAAAAAAAGCAGAACAAAAGCAGCAGATTTTCTTTGGCATAATTAGGAGTAAATGTTTGCATTTTTAGCCATGTAGCCCCATTCATAAGACCTATATGCATGACAATAAAATAACTAGCCCAACAATGTGACGTATTTGAAAAATGTAGGAACGAATGCTGGCAGTTTGATGATAGTTTTTGTGGTCAGTTTATAATTGATTCGTGAAGATTGGTATTGGACTGTGTAACTATGCGTCAGAACTATCTACATAAACTGTTTTATTGTCAAATATGCCAATCATTTTGTTTTTATCAGGTTGACGTTAACATAACTGGAGTTATTATTAATTTCAACCTACGTTCATCCTAATTTGCTTTTTATCACAACTATGAATCGTGTGAGTCAGATTCTCACTGTAGGCTTGTCTTTTTTTAATTTTTCGACAACGGTGGTTAATCCTTGTCACAAAATCATGGTCTGACTTAAAGTTCTGATAAAACACAATAAGAAATTAGGATGAAGGTAAAAACTAATCAAACATAATTTATATTGCTGCAATACCTCATCCAAGAATAGAATTTTTAAAAAAATAACAAAATTGTTGTATAACTGTAATCGTTTTAACTATTTTCATAGTCATTATTTAGTCATCAAAATAGCCCCTCAGAAATTTTATGACTGTGTGCCACGTTTCAGTTTGATAGTGCATTCCATCAGAAAAGGAAGATTTCAGATTTGATTCGATTGATTATTTGAGTAATCTTTGTATGTTGAATTTGTTGAAATTGCCGACCAGATAGATGTCATTGCATTGCATAGGGCAAAACAGCTGATAATTCGAAGGTGTCAGGACTTGGGAATGCACTATGCAAGAGTGTTGTCCCAAACTCGGATTAATCTCGAAGCTCACCGGTTCTCGAAGCTGTCATCTACTGTGTTATTTGTCTTTAATGTCAAAATATTTTTTTTGAATTTGGCATATCTTTCCGGCACGTACTTTTACTCATCGGAACACCTCTACCAGTTTCACCGACGAAATTTTGGCTCCCAGTGCACCTTTCTTCAGATAAGTAAACGTTGACGAGTGAACATTAAATATCCAGTTATGATTTGTATCAAGATATTGGAAAATATTGCATTCTCATCAATGATTCTTGAAAGAGTATTCATGCCGAGAGATCTTAGATCATTTCAAAGAAGCTTCTAACATTTTTTTAGCATTGTGCATACAATTGTTCTGAGAATTGATGAATTTTCTTTATATATCAATATAAAAATCTGGAAATGTGGTATCGTACTTTTTTTCTAAATAGTCCCCAGGTTTTCACATTCGATGCTTAGAAAAGTATTTTCAGACCATCGGATACTCTTTGTTGATGGCCAGGATAGCTGAGTATTTCTTGCCTGCATCAGAGGTTAGTGGTCTAACTGAAATTTTGGATACTTATTCGAAAGGCATTTTCCCTTCTCGTAATTTATTCAAAACAATCATCCTGACCCCATTCCCCCTAAAGTTTCTCCTATGCCACACTAATATAAGCTTAGTATAGTAGATTTGTTAGTTTGCATAGGCAAGTATCCGAGCAACATCTGATCTGCGGACGACATCATCCTTTTCACAGAGAACCTACACGACTTCAAACTAATGCTAGATGAATTAAACAAAGGAAGCAAGAAATTCAGCCTTCACATGAACTTCAGTAAAACGAAAGCCATGTGCAACAATCACATCGAGAAAAAACACAAATGTCAAAATCAGAGAAAGTAGACCACTACATCTTCAACGGACAATAAATCTTCATAATATCCTCAAAAGAAGAAAAATTCAAGCAAACACTAACTTTAGGGTGGCAAGCCATTGGCAGAGCAATCTCAACCTCCAAAAAGACGATCCCAATAATCCAAAATAGAAGAGGATAAAATCAAAGTATAATCCCAATAGTCGCATATGGAGCTGAAACATGGAACGTAACCAAGAGATAAACAGAAAAGCGTGCAATGCATGCATGAGAGAATGATTCTCAACCTCACCTAGAGAGATTTAAAAAAAAACACAATATATCTAGAAGAAAATGAGAGTCTGAGACATCAGAGAATCTACTAGAAAAAATCAAGCAGTAATGGGCTGGTCATGTTGCAAGAATGACAGACAACCAATCGACATCATGACTTACAACATGGATCCCCGGAGATCACATGTGCAACCGAGGCCATGAGAAAAACAAAATGGAGAGATGAACTAGTCAAATGCAGAAAAGTCTGGCTCTGCAACGCCCATGATGGAGAAACGTGATAGATCCTGGAAAAATTCGATGTTCAACGATGGACAATAAAAAAAAAAATATGATGATGAAGATGATGATGATAGTTGCATATTTGTCACTTGTGCAAGTCGTTGCAGTTAGATTATAAGAGGGAGCCAGTTATTGGAATGCTAATTTTTAAAACAGGGAGACTATTTTCATTCAAATACTAGTGTACACCGATTTTCAAAGGGTTGCTTTATGCCACTTCTTCCCTTACGTGAGATGGTTAGAAACGGAAAAGGCTTAACTTTTTTCGTATGGTGCAATTATAAGAGAGGTACACTTTCTCCCTCTCCTTTACCCTCTCTTGCTGTGACGTCTATTCTAACCTCCGAAGACTGCTTATCCCACCATTAACACCATTTTTATGGACCAAAAACATTTTTTATAATATCTGATATAAATCGATGGTATTCACCTCTTCGTTTTACCTGCAAAGGCTTATGAATGTTTATTATGTGAGCATCAAGCTCTCAAATGTTGCATTCGCACAATGAACCTTCCTACACCTGAATTCGGTCAATCACTTGATTCTGCTCATAAAACATCAATAATGACACATGTGCTAGGCGAGAAGTCACTCTTTTGCATATTTAGATCAAATAACTATTGGACGAGCCTAGGCTCAACGTCAAAATATCACTTTTTTTTTACGAAAAAAATTGGGCCATGCCTATCATTCGTATGGGTGCAACACAACCGTTCTACTCCAATCTCTCTTTATTCTGCCTTTTGATTTAATTAACAGACTCAAGTTAATATTGAGGGATATACACAACCCACTCTTTTAACCTTTCATGTACACATTGCATATTTTTCAGTTTGAATGTCTATCTTTTGGTTAAGTTCAGCTTCAAAGGGGACTATTTGTAAGATACGTTTGTTGTATACCCCTATACTTAAGACAAATGGGATCTTTTTTTTCTTCTTGGAAGTTTATCTTTCTCTAACAAAAGCTTACTCGCCTTGTGCAATTCCTCGCTTGTTTTCCTCTTTTGATGACTTCATGGGGACCCACTGTCCAAAGTGGATGCACTGTTTCACTTTTCCAGCCCTGCATTTTCGTTTTTTATAGTTTCGTTTTTGTCTTTAGTATGTTTGTTGTACATAACATTTGTTTTGCTTAATTCATGTGGCGCCCGACTTTCTTTTTTGCTTAATTTACTTCGTTTAACCTCATTCGGAGATCGTTAAGGTTTTTAACAAAGATGACGCTGTCGTCAGCTAATCTGAAGTCAATCAGGTATTCCCCATCTATTTAATCAATTTTTCTTTGGGCAAACAATAAATTTTTTTCTTTTTTTTTTCAACCATATATTATTTTTAGAAACACTTTTTTTGGATACAACGATTGATTAAGCTCGTCTGTTGTCAAGATTTCCTGGTGATCAAGGATTTAAATTCAGAGTTGTATTTTCCTTGGACTGGTTGCCCTTAGAGCCCAGTCTTTTTTGCCATTATGCTTTTCCCAAGAGCATTTGTGCTGAGTGAAATAAACAGACTCTTCCAGATTTCGTTTTCTTTACATCTATGCTGAAAACTGATAAGTGTTCGAAACTATTCGCATGTTTTCTTTTACAAGAAAAATAGAATGAACATAGAACATTGTATATTTGGTTTTCAAATATGACTCCTATTACGCTGTCATAACGATATGCTCACGGATTAGAATAGATCCTATGGTAGAGAAATGTCAGAAGGGATCGCTTCTTCGGAGCTATATTAGTTTACGATGCAGGCAGGTCAGCTTGGGTCCAGGTTTGAGATGACAAGGTTCAGCAGAAGATCAAACAAGTGTAATCAAAGTTTGGATAGCGGATGTAGCCGTTGGAAATTAAATTCAGAGCTGAAAGAATGGAACCCTTGAATTCCCCTTTGTACATACAACGAATACATTGTCAAACCCTTTATAAGCACTTTTATATTCGTAAGAAATAAACGCTACACGGTAAACAAATCAATTACCCAGCAGGTTATTGCTTGTTTCTTGATTCTTTTCTTTTGCAGGAGGCTATCAAATAGGAAGAGTCACCGGGAAACACGGTGTTTGTGGTTCAAGAGGAAGATACACCAAGCTATATGCCAATCGTTTTATATCGTAACTGCAACGGGAAATACCAACGTGTGTGTATATATATGTATATATATATATATATATATATATATATATATATATATATATATATACACACACATTCGTTTCAGCAAATACACTCATCAAGTGTACTGCATGGTTTTATACGCGTGGGCAACTGATATTATGATCCATTGCTGGTTCGTTAGAGGCTTCCTCCGACTTAAGGCACGAGGGATTACCCGCTGATCACCCAGCTAGGTACTGGATCGACGTTGTTTAATTTCAGTGATTTTGCAAAGACCGAAGGAGTCATGAATCAAATATTTAGTTAGAAGAAATGGCCCCAATTACGTAATACAATCAATACCTACTGAATTACTAATAACAAAGAACTCGGATAATGCATATATCAGCCAGCATGATACTGTAACAATAAAATATATATATATATATATATATATATATATATATATATATATATATATATATATATATATATATATATGATTATGCTGTTTAGAGAAATACCGTGTTATTTTCGGTTTCCCATATCTGTGGTTCCGTATCAATACATGGAAAATACTTGTCAATCAAAAGACAATCCTTGGATGCACCCCAATATTCGACAAACCCTCCGAAGACCCATCGAACACACATACATTACCTGCCAAATAAACTGACTGGGAACTTTTTGAGATATTCCGTGGAGAGATGGAAAGGACGCAAGTATACTTATAAATATACTTTTTCAATAAAGATATCCTGCAACTGAGAAGGGATCCTGGATAATCCACCAAATCTCTACCCAAAAACTTCACAAAATGAAACTGAAATTCATTGAGGGAGTATGGAGATGTTGTGGGGACATTCAAAGGAAAAAACATACGTGAATATACATACCATTCAAAATTCATGGTAGAAGTTGAATATATGTCATTAAATTCACTGCAGTACTCAATGTGGGCGTAGAAAATAGAGAAAGAACATAGAGAACCAATCGTTTGCCATACGCATGAAAGCTGAATCTGAGGCACCTAACCGAAACTGTTAGTTCAGCTATGGCAAGAGATGATGTTAACACGATTTTCTCGACAGCAGGAAAATGCATCAGAGTTGCATATTGATGGCTTCATCATCTCAAAGAAAAATGGTTCTATATTAAATGGCAGACTCTATCGGATGTATCGATCTCTCCAATAGGCAATTTTATTGACACAAAAAGAAGCAATTGTATTCGAAAAGGCCCTTTATTACTGGAAGCGGAGAGCACTGATCAAAATCAATGATAGCTTCTCTTCTAAATAGAGACAGAGTAAATGCTTGTTTGCAGTCACAACCGTCTCCCTGAATTCTTCTCAGTAAAAACATCTCCATTAAGATATCACTTTGGGCAATTTTGTTTCTCTTTCAATTTTATTGTGCGCACGTTTGTGTGTATTTGTGGGTGTGTTATTTGAAGCTTGGTACAGAATCACAGTTAATCAAATTTGATTTTAGTTAATGAACATAATCAAACTGATAGTCAATGTTGTTTTATAAAGGGTTTCTTCAACTGCCTTTTTTGTTTTATATTTACTTGTAACGGAATACTATTTTATGTTACATCATATAAAAAAAGGTTAATGTAATTTGACAGGAAAGGTTTCCCATGTTTCAATCAAGATTCAATCTGACATGACCTTCGATATTTTCCCAAAGTTGAACTGTATTTCTGTTTGTATTTAAGGCATTTTACGTCGTTTTCTCTATCTTAAAGACAAAAAAGTTAATGGTGGGGATTTTTCTTTTTTCTGTTCGTTAATCTTATGCAGTTTTTTCATTTTAGATAAATTCTTCCACCTTTTTTCCCATACAAGCCTTTAAATATTTGGAGTCCAAAAGGTTTTCTTGTTTTTCTTGCTGTGTTGATCGTGCAATTAAGATATTAGGCTCGTGTTTCAATCAAAGTATTGTGTTTGATTTCATCAAAGTGATTATTACAATTATCTCTCGGAGAACATTACGTTTGCCAATAAAGACTACTATCATCCCTTTTCCAATATTTCATCAAAACTCGACCAAGGCCATAGATCAACAGCTGTGAGTAAACACCATGTGTCAGAGATAAAGATTAAGCTCTCGGTGAGACACGGAATACGGCAAACAGATGCATGGTTGAGCATACAAGCTACTGTGTCATCTGAGCAACGAGAAAATGATAACTATGTAGAAAAATCAAATCTAACAATGACAATGATAATAATCTGGGATAAGGATTTAGGTATTGTATCAGGTTCTAACACATGTCGATCGCTTCGAATCTTATTCTGCAATTGAATGATATAGCATACAGATCTACATCAAGGCTGTGAATAATTGCCCCCACAGTCTTTCCAGGCGGTTTTGGAATGATTTCAGGATTGCTACTTCAAGTATCACCACTGGGGGATTGTTCCACTGGTACTCAGCACTTGAAAGAGGATCATTCGATATCTTTTTAAAGCTTTTTTTGTATATTTTGTAACTTGTGTCCACTGACTAGATAGAAAATGGAAGGAATTTCGCGTTGCAGCATTTTTTCGTGTAGAAAACAGCATGCTGTTACTTATATATTTTAATCATACCTACTCTGTTTCAATGGTAATATAATGATGGAAGTCTTTAAAAGTGTAACTCCTCCTGATAGGGTAGATTTGCTGATCTGAAGATTATTATTTTTGTTGTTCTTTGCAGCACATCTACGATTATCACCGTGTGTTTCTTTTCGTGATGGTTCCAAACTAATGCCCCATACTCTAAATGTGGTCTGACTATCGACATGAATGAATCTTTGAACTTATTGATATCAAGATCTATAGAATACCAGCCTATCACACGTAAGGTCAGCATAAACGTACTTTCGATTTGTATCTATGCAGCACCATGTTTGCTATGATTTACGTACCTGTATTATCAATAGATTAAGCATTTATTATAATTTACTAAATGAAGTATGGTACAGCATTGTCGTACATTTTTGACTACTATCATCCTGCAATAAGATTTTATTGTCGCTCTTTATCGCAACTCAATCCAAACAGTCTGTCCAATGTAGTGAATGAACAGATTTATTCATTTCTGCATGGAGTATCTCAATTCACAAATCATTCCAAGAAGTGATTTGCTTCGATACTGGCTTTGCGAAAAAAAAAGGCACAGCACTTGGTAATTGATTTATTGTTGTGCACGTTTCCATAGAAACAAATCCATCATATTCCCTTGGTGATATTAGGGCAGTTCCCATTCCAAAGGCTCATATTTGGAAGAAGTCAGACTTTATTGTGTGGTGCAGCCTGCCATGATAGTAACGCCAAAGAACTGTCCCCTCCCCGTCTTACAAAACTACGCAATTTCAGTTACTTTGCATTGATGCTACCAATTCAGATATTTCAAATGTAAATTTTGATAGTTCCAAAGAGCAGTTGTACGGAGAGATATTTCCAAGAAGACACGAAAATATATTCGTAATCTTTTATCTTTTTAAAAGTATATATCTTGAAAACCAGTCATTGAAACAAAACACGTTGTATGCAGAGCAATATACCAGGTGAATGTCAACTTCATACATTCTCCTTTTGTCAAAAAATGCTTCACACACACACAGACACACACATTTTTCAACTGAAATTAAATGTATATTAGCGCTTAATACGATGCAATGCCTAAATAAGAAAGGAGGCGTTCAGATTCGAACTCACCACAGTAATATAATACTGCTTAACGCTACAGAAGTCACTCAGAGGGTTTTGCACAGTCTTTAAATCTAAAGAAAAATATTTATTGATGTTTCCTACCTCAAGTCGGAAAAGATTATGACAAGGGTTTTTTTCAGAGTATTTGCTAATTTTAAACAGTTTTTCTTTTCATTATTTCTCCTCAAATATTCTTGATTTTTCTCTTACCGTATAAACCTAAAATATTTTGAGTCCAAAAAGGGTTTCTTGTTTTTGGTGTGTTCTTCTCGCAATTAAGATATTGAAGTAGAGTTTTAATCAATCGATAGCTGTTAATTTAATCAATGTAATCATTATGATTGCCCCTTAAAGGACATTGAATTCAACAGTAAGCAGTTGTTTATTCCTTGCATGGAGCATCTCAATTCAGGAAGAATTTTTTGTGTGTGTTTGCGTTGCATTTTTACCATTTGAGAACACGAAAGCATACTTCGCAGAAAAAAAAATTGTTAATTTTCTTCATTTTCAATTTCAGGATCAATTAACAAAAATACGAGAATTTTGAAAATTAAAAAGAAAAACTAATATCATGTGTCTCTCATTATTAGAAAAACATTTTTTCTTGATAAGTTGGCTGACACTAAACATTTTGTAGTCCCATATAACGACAAAAAGCTTAATACGTTGGCATATATTAGATAACTTTGAACTTAATAGTTATTTTTTTTAGTTTACTTGATGCATACGCTACTTTCATGTCATGGTTTATCTTTTCGAATATAAAAATATACTGAAGCTGGATACCTAGTGTCTCACACCTTATAATCCAATTTACTGCGGAACAGTCTTTTCATCTTGGTAGTATTTAGCTGTAATATGTCGTATATTCACTTCTTTACTCTCTGTTGGTAACGGTCGTTCAGGTGAAGAGTTCAATCCCTTTTTATATATACATACATTTGTGTGTTCCAGCACTCCTGACCGTACCGTTTTGTCTACAGATTCGAAAATCGTCATCAGTGTTTCATTGAACCCTTTCGTCTATTTTTATTTCATTAGTTTCAAAATTTTCAAAAAGCTTTATGCGTGTGTTGTTTTTTATGTCAGGTGTATTAATTACATCTAGATTTCAAAGGACCTAAGTGCTTTTAGGTTTATCCTATTCATTTTAAGTGTTTTCAAATGGAAAATTAGAGTAAAGTTATGAATATCAATAATTCTGACCATCTTTTTTTTTCAATGGAATTTCTACAGGATCTCAAATTTTGACGCTATGGTTGGTCAATTATTGACTCTGGTGGCAAGTTTATTTATCTATATCTCACGCTGATATTGCACAATATCTAAACAAATCCAACATGTCGACGTAAAGAAAAATATAATTTTAGGTTCTGATGAGGTATTGAAATGCTAAATGTAACGAATATATATATATGTATATGTATATATATATATATATATATATATATATATATATATATATATATATATATATATATATATATATATATCACGTCTATATTTGTATCTTTGCACAGTTTTCATTCCATTATTCAACCAGTCCCAGAGAAAGAAACAAAATCATTTTCACTATTACTTTGCCAAATTGATATTCGAGTATTTCAAAGATATTGTACTGAAAGGAATCTGTAATCTACGACATAGGAAGACAAGTCCACATCGCCAAAAATCAATGACTTATTTCTCACTCATAGTAATTGATTCTTCATTGAAAGAAAACACAACCAGATATATTCGCAACTATTGCTTTTCCAGAATACGTATCCGTGTTATAAACCATCGAGCAAATTGTCAATATAAGTTTAAGTTCGCAAGTGAGTTTGGTCATCCACCCACCCCACGTGCTAGCCACACTAACGGAGCAAGAGAGCCAAATATTGAGAAATTGAATCTCTGTTATGTTTGAGAAAAATGTTTTTTGTTTTCTTTTCCAAATCCTCTCCCATATGTTTTTTTCCTGTAGAGTTAGATGTACTATGTAAGTTTATCTATATCAATCCCATAGTTTGTTCTCGGCTGTGTTCACTCTTGTCTTTTGAAAAATCGTACTTCTTTGTGATCCAGCAAAAAGCAACATTTGTAAGTTATCAATTGAATAGTCATCTTTGAAAATTTTTTAGTTGATCACCTCCAACGTGACATGCTGTATAAAAAATGTTTGTCACGTGACTTTTACTATTGACTGACCAAATGTTTGATTTATCCTTTACGTTTAATCATTTTTTTTTCATTTCAATTTTTTCAGTGATATCTAAGACCTAAGAACCTAAGGCATCTCACATAATTAATTTTTTCAAAAGACTACCATATCATTGATTCATACGTAATACAAATAAAACAAAAATGGGGTAGCTTACATTTTGCATACTCATGATCATTACCATTACCAAGATCGTTTTGGTTGGAGCAAAGAGTCAAAAATATTTCGGTTTCTATAAAAAAAGCACCATGCGGTAAATGCTTTTCCCCAAACACTGTACGGAAGATGCTATCAATTGTTTATCGTATAGTGTGATAACATCACTGCCTGGGTGTTAACAACGGTGTACAATTGAAAAAAAAAATAAGATCTCATATTTGCGGTCACCATAATAATAAATATCAAACATCATTGAATAATTAATATACAAAAGTGATAAATAATATTGAAGTAATGTAAATATGATATGAATAAGTGATATTAAATACTGCACATTGAGTTGAATTGTTACTTCTTCTTAATATTTGAAATGTTGCAAAATATCTGTTCTTTTTTTGTGCAACTGTAATTGGCAAAACTAGTAGGCAAAATAGAAGAATGTCAAAAATAAACTGTAGACAAAATCACCCAAACAAACAAAGCACTTGAAAGTCTCTCGATTGATCTTTAAGGTGGTAACAGATAACCTTGGATTTGAAATTCCTTTTTTAATTTATTGCATGGTCATTAACAAATTACAAAGATGTTTGAAATCCTTTTAAAGGAGAAAATATTTTCTTTGGAGTAATCATATTAATCGTCCGTTTTAATGGATTAATTTAAGAGAGTATCATCACGTGTTGAGAAAATCAAGCCAATGTAATTGCAGCTTCACAATTGGGGATCTTAAGCGTTTCATGATCTAAACAAACATAGTCATTGGATGTGATAAATGTGAAGAATGACTTTATATATATATATATATATATATATATATATATATATATATATGTATATATATATATATATATATATATGTGTGTGTGTGTGTGTGTGTGTCAATTTGGCAAGGCATTTTCTCCAATACATCTCCAATTAAAAATGACAAACAATGAGCATATTTGTTATCTTATCTACAAACGGCGGATTTACCAGTAAGAACTAGCGAAAATACCACCAAACAAATATAAGTTTACCATGATAGTGAACAGTCAGATTCCATCTTGATAATGGAAATCGCAGAAAATGTAGACTCGTTATCTTTTACTCAAACCATATCTCATTGGAAGCTCTGGGAAAATCCAATTTTTGGATGAAGCATCAGTAATTATAATCAATAAAGAATTTGAGGTGTACTAATTAGGCTACGGTCTTTTCCTTTCTTTTTTTTTTCAAATTTCAACCATTTTTCACATCATCTTTTTTATTTCTCGCAGACAAGTCTCCCAAATATTCAACCACATCAAGCTTTGTTCTTTTAGCTCCAGATACCATCATCAACATTTGGTTGGGTCCATGCACATTGAAATATTTTCTCATCAAATAATGGTAACTGCCATTGCAAAATAACCCTATGTGTTACCAGATCTTATCATAGTACGTGATGCACTGATTCTTGCTTTTGAAAAATCTTTAAAAATGCATCATGAATAAAAACTTTGAAATTTGATGCATGGTAGGAGATAATCAGTACCTTCTCAGCAACTCATGTGATAAAGTTCTGTTAAATCTTCGACTTGGTCATTTTGATCGATGCAATCTTCATAATTTTCTCTTTATGTTTAAGTGAGTTCATGAAGATGAATGTAAATTTGCCATTTGCAAATATCATAAAAGTAAAAGGTCTTTGTAATGATACTTATAATCAATTCTATTGTTGAGTTCATTTCATTGTTCAGTTCGAGGGAACTGAACATTGTATCTGATTGATTAAGAGTCCTAATTCTATGAGATTAGGAAAATATTACCTAACTATCATAGCACCTTCAATAATATATTTTAGTGGAAATGTATTTATTGCAGACCAAAAACACAAATATGGAATGAAAGAGGTTATCCATTGATTGTCTACAACTCGTATTTCTAGTTTCTTTTTGTTTTTTGTCATGTTTTTCAACAATCTTGAAACAATTAGAATTGAGTGAGACAACAAATATATTTTTTGGATATCAGAAGCGTACCAGTTGAATTCCTGAAAGAGCAGAGTTGCTTTTGTGTTTTCAGACCTAGAACGAGCAAAGTATTATCATTGATATAGTAATGTACACGTGATTATACACACATAGCTCTGTTTTTAGCGTGAACAAACAGATAGAGACAGACGTGGTTTCATCTCCCTTTTTCGTTTCTCCCTGCTTCAACGTAACGGAAACCAACTAATAAACTGAAAATGTTCTATGTGATACGATATTTGAAACACGTACGTGAATGAATACACTTTTAGGCTGATTGTTGATTGTTTTTTTTTCTTTTTGACTATTTGCATGAATCACTTAATCTGATCTTGTTTACTTCCAAGATAGGGAGAGGTTTCAACAATCATTCAAGAATTTCTGACAAACACCTTTGACATGAAGCAGGTTGGGGTCTTCACTGTTAGTCTCCATCCAGAGCTGACAAAGTTTCTGACAGTTATATATATACATGTGTGTGTGTGTGTGTGTGTGTGTGCATCTGTGTGCGTGTGCATAGATATATATGTATAAATTCATACATGCATATATACATATATATAGACACACACACTTGTGGATATATATATATACATATACCAACCAATATACACATATAAGAGCATATATATATGTATATATATATATATGTATATATATATATATATATATATATATATATATATATATATATATATATATATATATGCATGTCCACCTATTTACACATGTGCATTTATATATATAACAACTTATTTGCACATACATGTGCATATACATAAGCAAATGAACCTTTATACTCTATAGTGTGCATATATAAAAAAAGGATATACACACATGTGCATTAATATATTTTTATCAATGTATTTACTAATATGTATGTTGATATATATATATATATATATATATATATATATATATATATATACCTGCATACACGTACAAATGCATATATATATATATATATATATATATATATATATATATATATCGATCAAAATCATAGATCTATCATGAAAAACAGTGACAATATAATGAACAATTAATCATGCAGTGGTCGTAAATCCAGTACTACTGTCTAGGCACACTATCTGGTTGTCAGTCAGGGTTTCTTGTTTTTTTTTTAAAGAATGTATCATATCTCAGTAGCAACCATAATACTAATGCAAATGTCACCCACTTTGACGATAAAATATATAAACTCAATTTTCTGCAAGTAATGTTTCAATTTTTCTAAGCATTGACAACACATAGAGATCGTATGTATTGCGTTGTTATAGCATATCCCCAGGTAGACTTAATTGCTGCTATCAAAATGTCTTGACACACCGTATTAGTCCTCAAAATAATTTTTTTCAAATTTCCCCAAACATGTTTCTATTATACTTTAATTGGGTTGGGGTGCATGCTGGCTTTTTCAGAAAGAGGATTTGCTTGCTAAAAGCAGGGAACATTATCTTGCTCAAATATCGAATGTTTCGAAATCAGTAGCGAGCGTTTGAACACTTGTTTACACTCCAAAACGTCATTGAATTTAACTTCAATGAACTGTAAGTCACTGTTGCTTTCTGGTAATATGCAATCCATAGCATATTTGCCAAATGAATTCTACTAAGTGTTTCATTGCAAAGTCTGCAAATATTTTGAATATTTATCCCTAAAATTATGATCACTGGGATCCTATCAAATGATGCATTCATGGCTGAAAATTATTTCTTTCTATCCATTACAGTCTGAAACGTGTACCTTTCTGGCTTCTATGTAATTTTAGTTAGGATATGTTTCTTAATCTTACGATCACTCACCAGCCCAGATTATTTCACTCTTTGTCTAATAGTCGACTTGCTGCTTTGTATATTCCAATTTTGTTCCAAAATGGACAAAGATGTGTCTTTCCTTTTTTTTTAGATAAATATTTAGTAGGTTTGTCTGGGAGTGTCAGGGCGTTGCTTCCGCCTTTATCCTTTTTGAGACACAAGAATAACAAATCTTTATACGTGCTGCTATTTCATGCTTACTTATTCCTAAGAAAAATTTGACACCATTTCCTTTTCCTTTGGGGTCAAACATACGGTACTCAAGTGCCTGTCAATATCCACTCCAGGAGGATAATATTTTATATCACCAGAAAAAAAAAGTTACAACTTGTTATATGACTTAGACTAACTGGACGAGTCTTGAAAGCATCCTTTAATAAGAGAAACAGCCGAATAATCGGGTACTTCGAACATATGATATTTTCTGAACCGGCCAGAATGAGTGTAATACATGCCACTAATACCTTTTTTCTCCACTTGACATGTATTTAGAGACTCTGATTCGACAACAAAATGATATGCCTCTGTTGAAATACTGCATCCAAGATCACTACATGAAAAATTGTTTAAAAAAGAAATTGAAATCAATTATAATTCTGCGGTCTTTCATAATGGATGTGATATTATTTTGGATCAAATATATGTCAACCGGCAAATACATATATGATATATTCACATGCAATATATATATATATATATTTATATATATATATATATATATATATATATATATATATATATATATATATATATATATATATATATATATATATATATGCATGACACTGAAATGTCAATACAAGAAATACGTTGTCAGTAATTATAAATAGATGGAAATTGTGAGTTTGTATCTTCATAATACGTGATAAAGCCAGTTTAGGCGAAATGCACAAATAAAAGAAACCATATATGCAGTTGGCGTTCCCATATTGTCATCTATTGATGGATCAATCATAATCCATACTGACAATGTGCACACACGCATATATATATATATATATATATATATATATATATATATATATATATATATATATATATATATATATATATATATATATATACATACAACTGAATGAGTTGTTCAATAGTAGGACCCTTATAAAGGATCACATGCAATAATATCTGGCACCCGATGGACACTTAATCAAATAGTGGAGTTGAATACATGAGCCAGAGGTGGTATTTCGGGATCTGGATGATATACCTCTCCAATCAGAAGAAGGTGGTATTTCCCTCCCAATTCAGTGCACCATTACCCATGAGATATATCCTCTCACGTAAAACAAACTTATAATAAATCAGGTTGAATGGTCGGATGATTATGAAAGATGAATGAACAACGTTGTTAAGACACGAATCAATGAAATATTCATTTATCTCTTTCGGTATCTACCGTTGTTTCTTACAATAAATATATTCATATACCTCTACGTCTCTTTTCAAGTTTGCTATTTGATTAAGTGCTAATCGGCTGCCGGATATTATTGCAGGAAATCCATTATAATGTTCAGTAATACATTCAGTTGTGTGCAATGGAATAAATGATGCACGAATGAGGATAGTATGCATGCAACACACACACACACACACATATATATATATATATATGTATATATATCAAATTATGTACACACGCATGTGCATATATATATATATATATATATATATATATATATATATATATATATATATATATATATATATATATACCGATGTGTGTGTGCGTGTGAATATGTGAATTTATAACTATCTATTCATCTATTACCATGGCAACGTCTGCAGCTGATTAGTAAGCTAATCTAAGAAACCAATTTGTTGGTGTAGTAAATTCAATTCTCTTTGGTTGCCCAACTAGTTTTGCCATGTAGTTGGTACCTAATGATAATAAAATGCCGCCCAAGTTACCTATAATAACACCACGATTAGTATGCCAAATATACAAAGTTTTATTCTTACTGCGAAAAGCTGAACAGAGAAGAGATGTAGAGTAATTTATATCTTTTTTTCCCATGGAATGATTTTGCATTCTTGAAAAGTTTTGAAAATCTGTTCAAATGTATGAAAATTAAGATCCATTAGCATAGGACATCGTAATCTGTATTATCAATGAAAAAAGTGTATCATTGAATAAATTGTCCGTGAGATGATATTTAAAAAACTGTCATTGCTTGAACCAGATCTCCAAGTCAGTGATGACTTGGTGAGCACACATTGGAATATAGTGGGCTTTATCTATAATGAAATGAAATAAGAGACAAATCAATCACGGGTCAACGTTATTATGAAGGATGAGAGATGATATCACGTCACTTTGTTCAACTGATCTAATGTTTATGACTCAATGCCCGAAGAAAGGATCGAATTCATCATTACAATGTGAGCTAAATCCACTTGACCAACGCTCAAATCCCCTAAGCAGGTTATTATTCTTCAAGAGGGATAGAGCAAGTGCAAATTAACTAACGAGGCATTTCAATTTGGGTCATGGAACGGAAACAATCTACCTCAGTGTATTGAATGGAGTAGTCTGGTTTGAAATTTCCAGAACATTCCTGTAGACGATTGGCACTTACCGGAACCAAATCGTTTTGATTGAAACAAATGAGATAATGACTGCAGTCTGAGATAAGATGATGACTGCAGTTTAATGTATGATAATTATTTGAACTACCAACTAAGTTTAGTCTGTATGTATCATTTGATGAGCGACTGTTATTTTGTTGCATCATAATTATGTGCCGAAATTAAAGTTCAGTAGTTTGATTTTTATTATATTGAGTTCAAAGAGATTGATGGGATTTTGCATATCATGCATAACCCATAATAATTCCTTAGCATCGAATAAGTGACTGTAAGATAACTAAGACAGAGTGTATATTTTCTCAAGTCATGGTTTTCTTTTAAGATAAGAGAATATCCTTACGATGAAAGAATGTATTGATCTCTGAACGTCGATGAAGACCTCCAACCTGCTTACCTATATCCTACCGTCTGGTAGGGCGCTTCCCATTCTGATACCTTTCAGCAAGTTCATCGTTTTCCTTTGAGATTCACTTACACGCTTGATATGTTGTAAAAGGAAATTCCTATCTTTGCCTTCCTCTGTCCTCTTTTGCAAAGTGTCGCATGTGCAGATAAAATTAGGCAAGGACAATGAAATAACTGAATCTTTATGTGTTACTGTCTGATAAGTGGCCTCAGAAGTGCCAACTCTTGGTATACAGCATTATTTAAAAGGGTTTAACTCATCGATAGTATGATCATTTATCCATTTATTTATCTATTTATTCATTTACCAGATATAACAGTGTCAAAACTTACTAACTTTCGAGAAGTAATTGTTTTTTTTTCAATTTGTTTGCTTCTCTATTGTAGATGTTTAGCACCTTGTATATGAATGTGTGCACAAATATATACATACATATATATATATATAAATATATATATATGTGTGTGTGTGTGTGTGTGTGTGTGTGTGTGTGTGTGTGTGCCAGTCAATCTATTTATTGGTTGGTATTTGTGTTTGTACACGTCCTTTTTAGGATTGCAGTCAGCAGTTTCGAGATGTTTCCCCTTGATCAGATTAGTTGCAGAAATTTATCAAAACTACGCAATCAGTTGTCGAGATATAGAAAATGATGATTAAAACCAAATTGTCGTAATCACAATATGCTTGGAATGTGTGATCCTCTTTGAGGCAACCCTGGGGGATATAATTTTGGGAAAGTACAATAGATTTGATCATCAGCTTTTACAGGCGTTAAGATGGCTAATCGATAAGGTGTGCGGTGGAGTTTAAAGAAAAGATTGTCAGATAATCGGAAATAATTGTCCTTATTTATATTTGCAGGGTATATTTTAACAAATGTCTAAGGAAAACAAACGTCTAAGGAAAACAAACTGAACACTAAAAGGGAAAAATGTTTCGACAATAGAATAGACTGTTGAAACGGAGTTGACTGTTTCGATATTTAAAAAGGACGATGAAAATGAAGACCCATATCTAAAAAAAAAAAAGTTCCATTGAAAAATCTATTTCCTATATATACGAACCATGGCTTGGTTGGTCACAAAAGTAAGCCAAATAATGCAGATGGGATGGGGAAACAGGAATGTTTTGGGATAACCACCAAATGTCTGGCGTGAACAAGGAAACTCTGGGAATAATGAAAAAAAGAAACGGTAATAATAGACTGACCTTCTCGTTCATACGAGATTCGATAGTTTTGTAGGAGAAACCAATCGTAGATGTAGCTGCGCCAGGAGACCAGTCGATAGAAATAAAAAGAAGAACAATTGGATAAATATCAGGACCTCGCCAAGGAACAGGAAGTTGTAAAAGTTGATAACTGACGCATCAAGAACCTCACATAAGAGCAGGGTCGAAAGTGCTTGAATGAGGAATTTGACAAAAAATTGGGTTGTCCAGTATTGGTACTGGAAGTCTATAAGTATACTGAGGAAGGGGCAACGGGGGTTAAGTTGAAACTTGCCGTCACACAATCTTCGGCCATAAACGCCGGACATCTGACATTAAGAAGCAGCTGTTTGTAACGAAGATTATTATTATTATTATTATTTTTATTATTATTATTATTATTATTATTATTATTATTATTAATAATAATAATAATAATCAACAGTAATCATTATTACATATCGTTATCAACACAAAAATGATCAAAACCTTACTTTTACAGACTCAAATGTAGGACTCTATTTCCTTTGCTAAATGAGGGTAATCATGAAAACTAAGTGACTTTCGAAAAAAAAAACGAAGGCTCATTAATTTACAATGACATTCAAATAACTAATTGAAACGGACCCAAGTCACATTTTTGCATCAATGCAATGTTTATTTAAAATGGTGCAAAGGATTTATTGGCCGATATTCTTTGTAAGATTTCAATTTTTTTTTCATATCCTTTTGTCTGGTTTTATTTGGTTCTCGTGACATAAAATAGCATTTTGTCATTTATGTATTCTTCATAAATCAATAATTCAAGGGAAATAAACTTTTAAATACCAAAAAAAGAAGTAAAAACTCCTGGAGATTTCGTATAGAGGCAGACAAAAAGATTTTAACATTGCAATAAAGACAATGAAAAAAGTCTGGGGAATAGAAAGGTTAAAGACTTCTATACATTGAGGAGGGTATACTCAGTTCGTCTCATAGTAAAAAGAAATCCAATAAGAATCATGTTCATGCAACTTGTGCTGAGAGACAAGTCTACAGGACGCTTATATGAGTGTGCATGTGTACGTACATAATCTTTTTTCTTTGCCTTTGCTCTCTCCTTCCTTCTTTGTATATATATATATATATATATATATATATATATATATATATATATATATATATATATATGTGTGTATGTGTGTGTATATATATATATATATATATATATATATATATATATAATCAATTATTGGGTCTTTCACAGAGAGCTGTTTTGCTGTATTACAACTCGTTAGTGTTGCTATACACTCAATATCCTTTCTAGTCCCCCTTGGTGGGGTCGTAACCTTTGCTCCAAACCCAGGGACAGATGCTCTACCACTGCTCTACGCAGAACTGGACGGTCAGTAAGACCGAATTAAGTGATATATTCACTCCTGCAAAATTCCCTTTCTACTTGGGAATACATACATATACATGTGTGTGTGTGTGTGTTTGTGTGTTCATACGCACACACAGACATATACGTATATATACATATATATATATATATATATATATATATATATATATATATATATATATATATATATATATATATAATTGAGAAACATATTAAGGAGCATCTTACTAGTAGTAAAGCATTGAGTAAATAATGAAAGTATGATACTAGGCATGACTTACAGATGTAGAAATTGGAAATTAAGGAAAGAAACTGAAAACTGATTCAGGACTACATAAAAAACCATGACATGAGCAATGGTAGGCATAACTCCGATACATAAAAATAATCAACATGAATGCGTGGTCGGACAAGGGTAAAAATATTGCCCAGAAGACAATGAACGTAGTGGGAAAATGCCAGATACAAGATTTAAGGATGATATACCAAGGTTTGTCAGTGAGGCATGGCATGCGTTACTGCGATCCGGGTTGATATGGAAGGACTTGGAAGCTTTGACATTTGTCGAGAGTAAAACTTACAACAGCTGATATATTTGTACAGATGTATATATAATTGCAATCATCAGAAAGAGGCATACATTCAGCCATGTGCCCTGGCTGCAATCACTGCATCTGCTTCAATTAGCTGGAACCTCTTTGATGCATTCTCAGCTTCAACTATACTCGCCCAAATTGCTACTCAACCCCCTTGATTCCGAGTACAGTTCATGCCCTCCGAAGCAACAGGCCTGCAAAAGTCCCGACAACTGACCTCCACGGTCCAGTGAGTGGTTTCCCGCTTTTCCTTTGGGAGTTGTTCTTCAGTTACACGTACGTTCCTCTATTCCACTCTCAGACCTCCTCCCTCAGTTCCTCCTACGGCACAACGTGCTCGATTATGAAAACCCGCCTTGATGAATCGGGGCACAACACTGTTGGATTGCAGTATAATCTTTACAAGGCAGGGAGGGAACCTCAGCTGTTTTCCAAGTTCTGCCTTAAAACCCCAAGTCCTATTCAATAAAGAACTGCCAAGTTGCTTTCCGAGGTTGACTTTCTGACTTTTCCCAATTGCATAATTTGACGTTGCCGTTTCCTGGCTTCGTACCCTAGGAGATGTGGATGGTACAGCCAATGGTATCGACAATTACCATGTCGGGATTCTTAGCCAACAGCTAAGGAGATGTTTCATGGAGCCAGTTTTATCACATAAGTGTTTGTAGGGGACGGACCAGTTGTTCTTCGAAGCCCAAGCAGTTCAAATAAGATGAACTAGGAAGGGCGCCATAAACATTCAAGATGAGGAACAATGTTGCACATATATATTTTCCAGAGATCACTCCCGTTGATGCCTTGCTTTATCACCGGTTCTCACCTGGTTCCAAGCGCCTTGCTGACCTATTGCTACTGCTCTGCCAATCTCCTACCCCCCCTCTCTCTCTCTCTCTCTCTCTCTCTCTCTCTCTCTATATATATATATATATATATATATATATATATATATATATATATATATGAGATTATTAATTATGTCATATCATACTTTTATTTGAAACAATCTTCCGTTATGCGATTGTCGTTGTATAATTTGGCCTTTGGCCTGTGTGTGATTATCCAGTAATAAACGAACTTTAATACTGAAACAAATAAAGAATCACAAACCATACAAGATTTGCTTCCATGGAAAAATGATTAAATTACCAAAGAATTCGAGAAAATGGGTTTCAAAATAGAAGTAAACACCAACATAAAAACATTCAACTTCCATCATTTAACAGTCAATCTTGAATCAAAACCTTGCAACATATAAACCTAACGGTATATATATATATATATATATATATATATATATATATATATATATATATATATATATCATACTTAAACTTTAATAATAGACACTTGCTCCAAGTTAAAGGCTGCGCCATGTGCACACTAGCGGCTCTCTCTTATGCTAATATTTCAATTGGTAAATTTGAAGAAAGCCACGTATACCCAGAGATATACGATGATTGCATTTTCTGTCACATGTATAGATGAAATTTTGTATAGACACAGGAGATGAAGCCAAACTTGAGAATTACTTTGCATACGTAAACTTGGCACACGATTCGATTGAATCTGATTCTATGACATTTACTGAAACCATAGCTTTCATAGAAACCCACGTATAGGTAGATAATGATAGAAACCTCCGAACAACCCTGTACACTTAACTGACGGACTCACAATTACTTCCACTCTAAATCAACCTGCTAAAACCTTCGAAAAAAGCTCACCATTTTAGCAAGATTTTAGAATCAGAAGAATTTTTCTCTGCAGATAGTGAACCAAACTGATAAAACCATGACCTATTACAACATTCAACTAAACGAGGATATCCACTGAATGATAAAAAAAAATAAAAAAGCAAGTATAATACCCAAAGATGGAACCCTTACATTCTCTTGCAATAAAAAAAACCTGGCTGCATACCACTTATAACTACTTTTAAAAATACACTCCCACATTATTGGTATGAGATGAAACACCCTCACCCTTACAACAGATCTCAGAGAAATATTCACCGATCCGTGTGCCATCACTTACTGCAGACCCCAAAACATCAAAGACATAATTAGAAGCAACAATGTAATAAACTATAGAGTCTCACATAACAATATCCCTACAACCACAAATTTCGTAAATCATGCAACAGAAAAAATTGTCTAAGTTGCAACCACCTTAGGTACACAAACACCTTCAGTAGTTCTACCACCAAAGAGAGTTCCTAATTATCCCATAGCACTAACTGCAATAGAAAAAAACATTACATAACTTCCACAATGTAATAGATGCAATCAATAATATGTAGGTATGTCAGAGCGCTAATTTAAAATCAGACTCAACAACCACAGACACAGAATTAAATCCCAAAATAATCCCAGTCCATTTCCCATACAACTATGCTTTTGTACATCCAGTCAAAATTTCGCCACAGACGCTAGCTTTACTAAGATTTAAAATATACAAAAAATACTCCCATTGATATAGCTAAAATTCTAGAAAGACATACGGATATGTGGGTCAACAAACTCAAAACTCTTTCCCCGAATGGACTTGACACCAAGCATAACGACTCTAACCACACATATCCCAATATCATAATCCTCCCACAAATAACAACTTCACATCAACAGTCGGCCCTCCCTCCGATATATCTAATATTGGGAACTTCGCAGTCATTCAGACCCATAACAACTATAAATTTGTAGAAATCAGAGCTAACATATTTTCGATGATCTTTAAGGTCAATACGTATGAAGTTCTTTAACCTCATCACCCCTCCATCTATACTATCCCCGACGTACCCAAACAATTTGACACCAAACCACTTCCCTCCTACCCTAATACCCTTTGTCCTTTGCAACACCTACTACTGCTGCTAACACCACACACTCTATCAAAGACTGAACCAAACCCCACACAACAGGATGACCCTACCAAAGCTCCTGATAGCGGACTTATGTTCTATAGGAAACTTACAACCATTATATGGTACACACAAACACAGCACACACTACTGAAGATGGGAATTCCTCCCGAAACATGTCTAGATCATCATTGAAAATGTTTCCGGATTAATAAAACTAGTTTCCATACACTTTCATTCCTGAAGCTCTCAAACTAAAGAAGTTTTTTTTTCAGTGAAATTAGTATTCTCAAAGATGAAATCATAAGTCGGTTTGCTTGCAGTCTGATATTAAAACCGTCAGGCCAGATTTAACATTTACATGAATGAATATTCAATAGAAATGACGTGAGGGGTGAGTCATGCCTGTTGTTATACTCATTGATCCCTCGTCGTAAAAAATGTTAAGGTAACCTACGTGAGTAAGCTTTGTTTTCAAAGAATAGATGAGTATTTTTAGTAATATCAGTACGTAATACACATAAAACTTTATATAAATCACATTGATGGCATAAAATGTATAGTAAAGGTAGGTGGTGTTGATTGATATTGCTTGGATGCCATATGAATACAACTGTTTTGTTTTGAAATCTCCGAAAAAGTCAGACGGTAAACAACGAATGATTCTAACTCGAGACGATTCGTTCATTGCAAGATAATGGAGTATAAAGGAAACAGGGCAAAACACATTGGTAGATCGCATAGGTTGCATAGGTAGGATGGTGACTGAAGGGACCCGAATATCTATTGGAAATGTTTTTCATGTTCATTGCTTCAAGCTATGGAGCTTTACACACACACACACACACACACATATATATATATATATATATATATATATATATATATATATATATAAGAATGAATAAAAGCCTGACATCTGCATGCTCAGAATATGCTTCAAGTTCTATTCCAACCAACGGTTGATTACTTCAACTTTACTATCACATATTATAGCCTTTCTTAGATATGTGAGACTTCTGTCAGGTCGGTAACAGTGCTACCGACTCATCAATTCGTTTCGATTATAAAATGATTGAAGAAAATTAATAATTTTAAATTTAGTTAGGTGATAGGGCTACCTGGTAATAGATACCTCAACCCTGAATTGAGTCAAATGCAGCACCCAACTTCTGCTGGATTATTATGAATATATATATATATATATATATATATATATATATATATATATATATATATATACATATATATATATATATATATATATATATATATATATATATATATATATACATATATATATATATATATATATATATATATGTACATATATACATATATATATATATATATATATATATATATATGTATCATGTGTGGGTATGCTTTTGTTACTAAAAGATTAAGCATATTTCAGTTGTCTATACAATAATGTGTTTATATATATGTGACTTTGTTTACTTATATATTAGTTTCATTTCACTTCCATATATGGTCACATCCTCTCACATATACACACGCTCATATACATATGTTCACGTATGGAGAAACTTAAAAAGAGAGGAGAAGACTTTTACTATTGTTTATCCAGCTTGTCTGGCTGCATAATTCAATTTTTTCAGGGTGAATTGCACTTTTGAATCAACCATAAATTAATTATTTAAATTTTCTTTTTTCTTGTTTACTTGCCTCCAAAAGTAGGACAATATAAGTTTTGTTACTGTAATCAAGGCATGAAATATGAGCAGCTGTATTGGCCGTAAGATGACCAAGTACAAGAATAAAACTGGGGACACAAATCTTAACCCTCGCTTGGAATCCGTGAGTCCCCCCACCCTAACTTGTGCACGATAGGGAGACACGGGTGGAGGTTGAGATAATATCTTTGAAGGACATACATAAGGGGGAGATATCCAGGAAACGAAATGGGCAAAAGGAGTTTTTTATATTCTTTCTGATTTTCATTGGAGCATATTGATGTAATATACACATTAAATTACAATGTAGTTATACGCTCATATACAAGCATGTGTTGACTCATTTATAACATACAGTTGGTATGGACTGATTAGATATGGAAAAAATCCAGAAAAATGGATATTAAAACAACTCCCACCCTTACTTGTTAACTCAGGCAGTCAGAAGAAATGAGATCCTTGGAATAAAAGAGGAACTTGATCGGACGTTTGAACTTTCATTTTGTCATAAACGAAAGATATCACAGATCTTGCAAAACCCCGTTAACGACAATTCATCTCTTTACACACACACACACACACACACACACACATATATATATATATATATATATATATATATATATATATATATATATATGTATATATATATATCCCATAACGAAATACCCCTGAATAATTTCCAAAACTTCATCCCATTATTACCAAACCCCCATCGTATATAGAAACATACTTTTACTACGCCATAGTTCTACCCCGCCATTAAAATCCATCTCGTTAGGTTATGCATGCATGTATGCAATCACTAACAATTTAACACATAAAAATATATTAATAGATGCAAATACTTCATATTACCCAAGTAGCTAACAAGTGAACCATGACCTATATTCCCAACAATCATGATAACCCGTTCTTAAGAATAATTATCTCCTTTAACCAGAATAACCTATCAGATACCCATAATTGTTACCATTAATTCCAACAAAAGATCCATCCAAACCACTACATATTTCACATGGACGAAACAGTCTGAACTTACCATTATGGCCAGCAATGGATTTGCATTTTTCATTCCTATTTTCACTTTCAAAGGGCAACTTTTGGAGCTAAATTTATTTTGTAGGGAAGCGATATTCATATACTACTGATGATGGGCACTCTTCCTAAAACGTGTAGAACTGATTAATTGATTAACTGTATAATAAAGTTCCCATATACTTTTACTCCTGAGATCGCCTAATTCCCAATATTCTCTGTATATATACACTTGCAAACTGCTTCATTTTGTTTACAATTTCTTTTATGAAACGATTTTCCGTCGTCGCACTGTTGATGTATGACTCGAACTAGATAACGTAAATAGAATAAATGATTGAAAAAATAGGGCTGCTGCAGGGATCGAACCTCTGACTGATAGGGTAGCTGCTTTAATGTAACGTTGCTTTTACCATAAGGCTAAACAACAGCCTCCTATGCAAAGGCCCAAATAACTACTTTCACCTCAAATTCTCATCTTGTTTTTTCTTGGTTCATTCATTACTTCATAACTCAAAGATAATGCATTGAGAAATTGATATATATGACCTGAAAGAATGGTTATAAATTGAGTATTATTATCTAAAACTCTTATTACAAACAATTCCCTAACATTCTATCAAAAGCATTCTGTCAGACTGTATGTATCGATTTCTTTATATATAATATATATATATATATATATATATATATATATATATATATATATATATATATATATATATATTTGTGTGTGTGTGTGTGTGTGTGTATGTGTGTAAGGTCAGTATAGAAATGTAAGTGATGAGATTGTGGACCATAGAACTTGGAAGGTACATAGTGAGTATCAATAACCGTTGCATCGTCTGAGACTTTCTATAAATACAAACGAATTTGAGAGAGGGAAAGAGATAACACTGTGCAGCTTCTTATTTATTTGGTAATATTTCTTGATTGATCATGTGTATTAATAGGGCTAATATCAATCATTTTTCTCAAACTTTACCGGTGTGACCAGGACAATAATGATTTGAAGTACCCTTCTTTTATTTTGATTAGACAACGTATGAATTTAAACATTCTAATCGTAAAAATCATTTAAAAAATGACTTATAAATATTATCCTGTTTTTAGAACTAAGGTTGTAGTAAACAACAGTTTTTTTCTTCAACTTTTATGCATAAAAATTGAAACTCAGTACCAAGGAATAAAAATCACGTCGTGGTGTGATGATTCCATCCTTTGCTCAAAATATAAGGAAAGTTGACTGTGAGATTTTTTTTAAAAAGACAAGTTTTTTTCTGTTATTTATTCTGCTTCTTCTTTGCTTCAATTCATCTAATCAATTTTTAAAATTCAGTATTATATGTTTTCTACTTTTTTTTTCAGTTTTTTTTTTCATACCCCTAAAGGTTTGATGGATCATGAAGCCAAATTTTAGTTGAAGCATTAAGCTGTGCTAATCATCCATAGATAAGTACAGGAGAAATTTGATTCAGCTAAACCCATTGTATTTGTGCGACACTAATGTAAGTGGTCCCGGCTGAAACTTGAATTCGTTTCGATGATTCCATTGCTTGTGTCGATAATCGCTACAACACTCGTTACTTTGACCTTATTCGTATTTTTTTTTTTTGCTTTTTTTTCTCCTCTTTGTCTTCTTGATATTTTTCTCTGTCCCTGTCTTTGTCTCTGTCTCTTTTTCCCTCTCTCATTTTTCCCTCATTTTGCTTCAGTGTTCATTTCCTTTGCTTTTCTCTTTTTGTTCGTAAACTTTCTTTTAGTCGTGTTTGTTTCTTTCGTTTCGATTAACTCTTTGCTAACATTTAAGCCCGTCCCTCCCACCAGCAAATATAAAACGGAAATAAAAACGTTCACCATTGGAAGAAATAAATCGCCAATCACAACAAAATGGCGTGATCGAACGTCATAAAAGATTGGAAAATTCGCAGAAATTGTTTCCAGTTTTTCAAAACATTTCCACTCTATTTCATGTCATCTTACCGCCTATTCTCCAGCTAATGCCTCGAATATACAATTTTAAAACGATGATGATAGTGAGGGTTATGATAATAGATGAATAAAGTAAAGGACCAAAAGTCTGTAGTTGTAAAACCGTTCAGTATGTTTTAATTATCAATCAGAGAAGCCACGACGTATCATAAGGATCTGAATAGATATACGCAGAGGAATCCGTACAAATATATGGTATATGTATAAGAATATGATGTAAATCCTAACACATAAGCTTTATTATACAAATATAGCCAAAGAATTGATAATCCGGCAGACATTCATACACAATTAGAGAAAATATCAATTACTTTCGGTGTCTTTAATAGGTGAACGTTTATTACTTTTACAAGTGTTGGGTTAATAGGATCGTAAATATACTCCGAAGGGGTGGATAGATTGATAGGGAAAGTGATCACCGGGTACACGTTTGGATAGACACATCGAGGGTGTATAGGTAGATGCCAGAGTTGATACAGAAATGCAAACGAAAAAATCTATGTAAAAAAGAGACATGGAAATAATGAAATAAACTCGAATGGATCGAACAGGGTCAATGAGTTCTACCAAGTCATTGATAATCAAAGAGATAAAGCAAATAGATGAGAACGTGGCGTAAGGATTAGTTCAGAATTAAACAAATATGTTCTTCAGGAAGATAAATATAAGATAATGAAATCTCATAAAAGAAGAAGGAAAATTACAATTTTAGCAAACCAATCAAAAACAACTGTGACAATAAAATGGAAATAGGGAATACTAAAGCATCAAAATCAGGAGTATATTTAAGAATATATATATATATATATATATATATATATATATATATATATATATATATATATATATATATATATATATATATATATATATATATATATATATATATATATATATAAGATGACTATATCTATCGGTGTATAAAAACAATATTCATATGAATGCATATGAAAACTATATATATATATATATGATATCTATATTCATATAAGTATAACAACAATATTTGTATATATGCATGCATATAACAACTATATATATATATGTGTGCGTGTGTATATATATATATATATATATATATATATATATATATATATATATATATATATAATGTAAACAATAGGAAGTGAGACAGACTTACAAGTAAAAGTGCATGGAAAGTTAGTTTATCAATTACCTAATCCATAAATGTATTGATTGATGAGCTAGACATTTTTGGCGGCAATTTCATCTTTCGTAGCTTGTCGTTTGTGTATGTGTGAGTGTGTGTACAATGCAATGGTTAAAAGTGTTCTATGGAAAATAATTTCTATCAGATGCTTTGCTTTTAGAGCAAAGAATGGAATCCAATCTGATGTGTGGGACTTAGATGAGCCTGTGATGAAGTTGGTCTTACATAGGACATAGCCTGTCAGGGCTGAAGGGTATTGGTTTAGTATGGGATTGAGTGAGTACGTTGGGGATAGTAGAGATGTCGGAGTAATAAGGCAGAGGAACTTCATGTGTATTATCCTTACAGGTCAAGGAAAGTTCGTAGGGTCTTATCCGTACAAGTGGAATACCATACAAAGTTTCAGTAAATATAGGTCTGAGTGACTGTGCAATTCCCAATATTGCATATACCTGAGGGAGGGCAGAGTGTTGATGTGAGGTTGTTTTTTGTTGGAGAATTATGATAGAGAGATATGAGCGGTTAGGGTTATTACGTTTGGTTTAAAGTCCATTAGGAGAGAGTGTTTTATGTTTGTTGATCCACATATCTTCATTTAAGATTTATTGATTTTATACCCAAAAATGTTTATTCAGTTATTAGAATGATTAATCAAGGCGGTGATATGAGTAATATTTTCAAACGATTCAATAAAACCCTGATTAAACATTTTGATCCCTTAAAAACTTATCAGCTTGACTAGGGCGAAATAATTACGAAAAGTAAGGAGTATGCTAACAAGAGTATAAAAAGAGGATAAATGAATACTGTACACATCAAATTATTGCAATTGTATTATTGTTCGGGGAATTATGCAACGTAAGGGTTGGACCAAGTCTTTATCAGTGTGAAAGATCATTGTATTGACTCGGATCTATTTATCTGACTGATTGCCAATTAGGTGGATAGGGATATCGAACATGGAATGCTGTGGAAATAATTGTTTAAATATATTAATGGAATGGCCATTGACTCGCTAGAAAGTGTTTTCTTTTCATCCATGTATACAAGAGTAGTTAATTTGATAATTGAAATGATGGATGCTTGATGTTATACAACGATGGGGTTATTATCTTTAAGGCTGGTGGAAGATAAATATCGAATTCTTCGGTCGAATATGTTGGTAGAAATAGCCTCTCTCTCTCTCTCTCTCTCTCTCTCTCTATATATATATATATATATATATATATATATATATATATATATATATATATATATATATATATATATGTATATATATATATATGTAACAACTATAGGTCTTTACATATCATATACAACTATAATAGGTTATATATATATGTATATATATATATATATATATATATATATATATATAGTTGAATCTAGATTTTCTACATAAACACGTTTATATATCTGCCTAGTTTGGACCTCTTCAGGTGAATGATTACGTATGTAATGGATTGTTGTTTTGGGAATTGGAGAAAGTTCCGTGGTTATGCTACTTCGAGAGAAGTTTTTATTCTTGTTTTATTGTTATGTTGTTTTTTAAGTTTTATTGTGTTTGTGCTTGCTGGTGGATGCAAGTTACATGTCAAAGGGGTTTGTTGGAGGTGTTCAAGTTATCTGTAAGATTAGCTGTATCTTCCATCTATGAGGATTTTAACTTCGATGTTAACTTCAGATTCGTTACCAATGTTTGGGTTCTCTATGGCCATGGTGTATCGTACTGTTTTCAATTTGATTAGCCCACAGAAAGTTGACGACATTGCTTTGGTGGTTCTTTGAGATGAATATATGGGAAACTATCTGTATTACTTTTAGTTTACTATTGTATGATAGATTAAGTTATTTGTGTTAACCGAATTTTTTGAATAAAAAAAAAACATTTTAATGTAATTTCGTTTGATAAATATGGTCTATTTTTTCAGTTTTTTTTTCTAGTATTTCGAGTTTTTCATTTACAAAGAAATAACATGGATTTTCCATATTTTGGCATGTAGGGATTTATTTTGAGATTCTTCATTCTACTGTTGGTTCGTAGTTCAATTAGCACATTTTCCAATAAGTTGGGGTTTTTTTTCAAATATTTTTCTTTCGTGAAGGATGATTGGTCGTTGGTTGATTTAGATTTAAATGATGTTTTAGATATTCCGATATAATTCTTCACTCCCAGGGTTATTTTTTGTGTTGATTACTCTGTTTGGCATATTATAATTGACATAAAACGTTTTTTTGCAAGTGGCAACTATTCTAGTTGATACAATTGCAGTCATGTTTCTTCATGTTTATGCTTTTCTCATATATATCCTTTGTAATATCTTCATTTTTTTCTTTTTGTTGTTATAAGTGTATTGAAATTTTTTGGTACAATTGATGCTGAATTTCAGTTTGTTTTTGTTGAATATTTTGCTTAGAATATTTCATCCAAGTTACTTTTTACTTATAGGTTGAATAGTGATGTGTACTTGATTTTGTTATTTCTGTATTGGGGGAGGGTATCTTCCTGTTCAGTGCAGTTACTTTTTGTCGTGATTAAGGTTTGTTCCAGTGAAACCACGATTTTTTAGGGCTTTGCTATTATCATTTTTCGTTTCGTTTGAGGAGATATACATCAATCTAGTGTCAATAAAATTGGGGAATTTTCAATGATTTTACTTGGGTTGTTAGCAATAATGTCAATGTACTTAATCAAGGAGTTTTTGCTCCATATGGTTCATAAGCCTGGTTATTTAAATTGAAAGTAATGCCTTAGAAGTGTGGAAATTTTAATATCATCCTTAAATTCTTATTTAAAGTTCATCTCTTTTCATTCCTTTTATGATATATTTTTTTGATATTTTTGCATTATTGTACATTACTATTTTCTACAACTACCAGGCCATCACCCAGTTATAATCCTATATTTTTACGGGTAAGGTTGTATACCGATTACATATGCATATATGATGCATACCAATTATATATGTATTTATTTAAAACTGTTTCCAGCTTAATAATCATATTTCTTTTTTTTTTTTCATATTCCAGGTAAGTGAATATTCCATGCCTACATTTTGGGGTGAGTAAAATAATTTCTAAAAAACAGGGAATTTCACCATATTGCATGAGTAAGATGCGATAAATGGTATAAACATCAGGTAAGCAAATCTCTTATTTTGTGACTCCAACATCACAATAACTCGACAAACATGGGTAAAAAGCAGAGTACGCACCAGGACGAAAAAATCTGGCATATCGAATGGACATATTAGCCTTTCTTCTACAATCCTAAATATCCTCTTTGTGTGATGTGAACGCAGACATACACTCAAACAAAGGAATATTTATACATATACATTTATCTCTTTCACTGTCTGTCTCCCTAAAAATATATATATATATATGTTTTTATCTATATATATATATATATATATATATATATATATATATATATATATATATATATATATATTTATATATATACATATAAAAACATATATATATATATATATATATGCATGTGTGTGTGTTCACATATGTAAACACAAACACGCACTCACACACACACATATATATATATATATATGAAGAAAGAAACTTTGAGAGGAGGATAGCAAAAATATTGCATAAGTTTGGGGGCAATTATATATCATGCCTGTCTGAAAAGAAGTATGTCGTTTTCCCACAAAATTAATCCATACACACACACACACACACACACACACACACACACACACACACACACACATATATATATATGTGTGTGTGTGTATGTGACTCTGTGTGTGTATGTGTGTGTGCGTGTTTTGTGTATAGTATGTGTGTATGCGTAGGTGTGAGAACAAATTCAGCTAAGATAGAAGCCAGCCTCTTTTGTTTTAGGCATAGGCATTAAAACAATCAAGTTACTATGTTTTTCCGTTTTTTTACATACACATGATCTCATATATATACATATATATATATATATGTATATATACATATATATATATATATATATATATATATATATATATATATATATATATATATATATATATATATATATATATATGTATGTATAAGGCTAATATTGCTGATACTTGAAAATGAGCATGAGTTAGATTCGAAAAGTATGTCTTGTTATTGCTATCAAGTAAAACACACCATAGCAGAGAAGTCATTGTGAGTATGTGTAAATTAAATCCAGTATATATTGGCTCTAAACTAGAACCCGATTTCTATAAAATAAATATGATTAAGGCAAATGAATATATAAACATATTCAATCGGCTCATTGCATTATACGTTCTATAAAGTGAGATGACAAGTATGAAGAAAAACCTTCACGGACTGACAAAAGTAATTTTCAATGATCCAAACAATTCAATAGCGTTTCATTATGCAAATGAATACTTCATAGATGTGCACACAATAGGGTATAAAGTTTTTATCCATTCGCGATTCAAGTTTATGTAGTCTCCGGGGATATCAGTCTATGCTGCATCAAACATTCAAAGAAATTCTACATTAATTGAATGGCATTTGAATTTTTTTTTCTTATTTCACGATCAAAAATGGCCAAGAAATTCCGAATAGAATTCATATCAGAGGACAGCATCAGTATATATATATATATATATATATATATATATATATATATATATATATATATATATATATATATATATATATATATATATATATATATATATATATATATATATATATATATATATATATATATATGGGGGGTGTTCAATTGTGACTGACACATCTTGTCAATATCACTATACTGATCTGCATTCAACCATAAGTGCACGCACACACACACACAAACACACACACACACATTTATATCATCATCAGTGTTACAATGTCCGTCATTGGATGGAGTTTGTGTAGGTTCTCTGTGAAAAGGGCAATATCGTCTGAAAATCTGAGGTTGCTCAGATATTCCCTGTCTACTCTGATTCCTGTACCCTCCCAGTCTAATCTTCTGAATATCATTGCGAGGCAAGCTATGAGGAGTTTGGGTGAGCTAGTATCACTTTGTCTTGTTCCATTCTTGAGCTGAAAGGGTTTTGGGTCTTTATGTAGCCTGATAAAGGAGCTGCTGTCGAACGATGGCCTCCATGACCTTAGGGATTTCCACTGATTACAACGCCTTTTTGAAGGCGATAAATGCTACGGCAAGAGGTAATTTTTATTCTGCTGCTTTCTCCCCATACTGATTTATCAAATGCTGGTTGTCCATGCAGAGTAGCTTCTTCTGAAGCCAGCTTGCCTTTGCGGTTGGCTTTCACAAGTGATTTTGTTATGCAGTTTGTGATGATTTTTGTTAAAAGTTATTGTACCAACTTGGGTAAGCTTATAGGCCTGTAATTGTTGAGATTCTCCAGGTTTTCTTCTTTACATTAAAGCATTTTGATTGCAGTGTTCCAATCATCTGGGACTTTACTCTGTTTCAGACACAAGTTGAAAAGGACAGCAAGTTCCCCAATGATTTTACCTGCTTTTTAGAGTAGGTCAATGGTGATGTTGATTTTGTCCGGTCCAGGATCTGTTTCTTCATCGTCTAATTGATGACTTGTTTCGCTTCTCTCAGGGTTAAACTTGATTTCTTGCGTCTTGCGTACTCTGTTAATTTTTTTGTTATCCTTGTTTTGACTAATAAAGTTTTTGCTAAAATTCTTTGGCACATCAACAATCCTCTCTCTATCTGTGGTTAGGTTTCCATTCTCTTCGAGTACGCAGTTTATTTGCTGAGTTGAGGCCTTTGTTTATAGCTTTGAAGCCCCGACCTCTTTCAAGAGTCAATTTGATGACTGCCGTCTTGTATCTTCTTGGGTTCCTTTCTTGAAGAAGGTGTTCATGATTTTGAATCCGTTAGCCGTTGCAAAATTTACAAGATATTTTCTCCTCTCGTTTCGTATGTTGTATCTTAATTTGCCGACGCAATCTTCATCTCCTTGTCCCACGTGTGCATTGAAGTCTTCTTTGATGACATTGATATGTTTCCTGTTGTCTTGGAGTGGGGAGTTCAAGTCATCCGAGAACCTGTCTATTTCCTCTTGGATTGATTGTGAGGTGGAAGCGTAGACTTGTATTATATTGAGTTTGTATCTCTTTGAAAGTTATATTTTTACGCTAGCTATTCGGTCAGAGACAGCTTTGAAACCGGTTACATTGTCTTTGAGGTTCTTATTGATGAGGAAACCTACTTCTTTGTTTTACTTTCTCTTTTCTGTTGCTGTAAAAAAGATGTCGGCAACTGAGTTCGAATAGTTCTTCTCCAGGTCTTCTTACCTTGCTAATGCCTGTAATGTCCTATTTGACATTTTTTGATTTCGCTTTCTAGATCGGTTAGGTGCATGTCAGTTGACAATGTTCCAACGTTGTAGGTGCCTGTGTATTATGATGTCCTTTTGGTGACTGTTTTAGGGCTATGTTTAAATGGTTGCTGTTGGACCTATGACTCAGCAGAAACAGGTGTTTTATTTGTGAAAGGTTTTGGTACTTGGTTTCAGAGCACATAACCCCCACCCAAAGTAAGTGATGTGGCCGAGACTCTTAGGACCGATGACTTAACAGGAGTGGATGCACTCTTGGTGTAGCGTTTGAGTAGTTGCCCTTGGATGACATCATCCCCACCAAAAGCAAGTGATATGGCTGAGCCTTTTGGTACCAAGGACCAAGCAGGAACGGCCGGTATAATTTACAGTGTGCAAAGTATGGGGAGTGATGGACCATTCCCTGCCATGCTGGCCTATGACATATCGACAGGGGGTTAGGTGGATTGTCCACTGCGGATGTGGGTAAGTAGCCTTAGAGCCCCACTGGCTCTAAACTCCCATCCCATCCGTCTTTGTAAGTTAGGAATGGGTGTTCTGAGCACTGCAAGGAAAAAATTGTTCATTATAATTCTCCCTTATTTTTCAAAGTTTTAAACCAAATTGAAGTCCAAGGGTTTTATTTCGATGAATTCAATTTTAGCTTTGCCGATATCATCTGGTAGGAGAAAGAGAGAGAGAGAGAGAGAGAGAGAGAGAGAGAGAGCCATGGAATCTACATCCAAAATATACTGAATATAACCTTAAACGAAATCATCATCAAATACTACTTATCCGTGGTCAGACTGGGTTTTTGGGTTGAAGGTTGAGTGATTCTCCATACGATAATCACCGTTCGAAGTTTTTAGAAATCAACCATTTCATATTTTATCGAGGAGTCTCGCTTCCTTTCCCACCTTCCTTGGATGTCTGAGAACTTATTTTTTTCGTTGCTTAACCTTAAAAGTCTATTTATCAAATCCTTTCTTTTTGGGATGTTGGAGATATTAATATACTACTTCTATTTCATCTACCCTTGTGGTGTTTTGTCTTTTTCGAATTCATAGTGATAAACAATGGGGAATTTCAGTCATAGCCCCAATTACCTCAGCAGGTGAGGGGGGGAGAAAGAGAGAAATCTTTACACATGGAATCTGCATTCGAAATTCTAGCAAAATATACTAAATATAATTTGAAGCTAAGTCAACGTGAAATACTACTTATCTATGGTCAGACGAGGTTTCAGGGTTGAAAGTTGAGTGATTTTCCAAACGATAGTCACGGTTCAAAGTTTTTAGAATCCAGTTATTTATCAATATTTTGACCTACAATGAGGGAATCCTTTGCTATGTATTTGATGGAACTTATGCTTGAATAAATGTCAGTAATTCTTGAAAGAACCTCCTTTTTTGCAGTACGCAGAGATATATTGAATATTTTCCAGAAGTAGATATCAAATAATCATCTTCCTGCATGATGAGGCAGAATTAAAAGAGAATTATGAAATATTTTCTATACTTTGTAGACGTAATCAATTAGGAATAACACTTATCACCCAGGAACAAAATAGTTTTTTTTAATAGGCCACAGTGTGCTATAGTACTGTTCAAATATCATGAAGATGGGGACTCATCTCAAAAGATAACATAATAATCACCCTTTACCCTTTCAGAAGAATGGTAACTACTTATGATTACTTAAAGGCCATATACCCTCACTACATATATATATATATATATATATATATATATATATATATATATATATATATATATATATATATATAATCAATAATTGTGTTATCCCCAGTTGTATTATAACTCTTCAGTGCGACTATAGACTATCCATTATCTCATCCAGTAAAACAAGATAAGATAGAAACCTTCGCTTCAAAAACAGAGCTTGTCATCTACCTCTGCCCTACGCAGAGCTGGACGGTCTTTAAGGTTGAATTTAAGCGATATATATATTCATGCATTATACCCCATCCATCAGAGCTCTATTTCTAAGTTAGAAGTGCATTGCATAAGCTTATAATGAACGAGTTATCTCACTCGAAGAGTGCTCAACCCTAAATGAGGGATCATTAATCATGATAATAATCAAATAGTTGTCATATATATAACGTTGGATATGCTCCTATGTATTGAAATCATATTATTAGAAGGGAAAAAAAGGATTTGTAAACTTTGCATTTGAACACTCAGTGAAATTTCCTCGGACAATTCTGGTATCTGGTGGCATATCACCGGAGAGCAAAACATTGAATGTCGGATGAATTTAAAGAAGCTCCAAAGTGTAAACTGTTGCTCTTCGAAATGTTGCTACTGAACTCAAGAGACCACATGTATCGGCTTGATAATTCCCACTGTCATATTGCATACTCCGTTTCATATAGGGTTTCCAGCGAGTGAATCCGTATTTGACCGGCAAATTCTCCCGATTTAGATTCAATGAGGAAACGTTCAAGGCGCACCGAAGAATGCTTTAGAGGTAAGAATTAAAAACACTCGAAACGAAGAATTGAAAACTAAAAAGATGTCTCCAGACCTTTTTGATTGTAGGGATTCAGTCCACCCGGGAGAACACAATGACACCCAAATTCACACATTCTTTCATGCGTTGATATACAAAAATATTGATGCCCACGTTACTTGCAAAAGTTGGAATCACAGAATATCAACTATATTACATTCTGTTGTCAACATTAGTGATGCTCACATAATTGTGGTTTTTATCAAATATGATGTATTTTTGAACGGTCCATTTTTGAAAACAGTGTAATTCATTCTGCGTGAAAACCTTTTAACACTATGTATCATTGTATGGCCTGACTTCACACATACAAATATCTCGGCTATCACACAACGGCCATCATACTCTTGGAAGATATAACGAACAGTTTTATATATGTATGTATATATCTATGTACGTAATTGCAGTTTTCAAAATAAGAATGAATCTGTAGATATTTTTTAGGATAATTAACAGTTTTCCCATCCAGTTGTCTCATGCCCTGTCAACTGTATTTAGGAGAGGTAATTTTTGCAAAACTCTTCCTCTGCTCAAATAGCTCTGTATTGAATAATTGATTCTCTCTTTTTGCCTCTGGCTCGTACATGAGAATATTCAGGTTTACTTTAGAAATTCTCTTGTATCTTCTCAATTGAAATAAATGTCTCCTTATTCCATACGTTGATTTGGGTTGGAGATTAAAAAAATTAAAAAAAACTTTAACCACCTACGGTAATCGTCATTTTTTCCTACTGACTACATTTAAAACCATTTCACCGTATTATAGTTTATGTACATCGTTATATCTATTATGTATATATAGCATATCTCACTTATATGCATGAGGTGTGTTCCTAAACACTGAAAATGCAAAGAGTACCAAACCCTAAAATACTATGTTTTTTCAACACATTAATGTATGTGGAAGTTTAATTTATAAATCAACATAATTTGAAAGTTAGGTTCAAAACAGATTTTTGCAATAGCTATTATTAAACAAAAAGAATTATGACAACACACGGTTATCCCTTGATATAAGCGGATTTTGAGGTCACCAGGGGACTAGAAATAAGAAAACCAGCAGATCATTTTGCAACATCCCTTTAAACCCTTTCGGTTACACACACGATAAATCATGGACCGTAAGCGATGAACAAAAAATTTACCTTTTCGCAATTACAAATGCACAAAAAATATATACAACAAATCTTACACAATTCATTTTAGAAAAACTTGATATTTTTCTAGGGACAGATCCATCAATTCTCGCTGATTCGATTTTTTTAGTCAAAAGCGTAAAGGTAGCCTTAATCTGCTGAGAAAGTGTGTGTGCATATATATATATATATATATATATATATATATATATATATGTGTGTGTATATATATATACATATATATATATATATATATATATATATATATATATATATATATATATATATATATATATATATATATATATATAATGTATTTATTTATGTATTTATTTTTGCATATACATATACATACATTCGAATAGCTTATTTTTCATTATTCGGCTGTTGAGTTAGAAATGTATCTTTGTCAGTATATAGGAAGTGGGGCTTGCTATTCTATGAGCGTAAATCCTAAATTCATGTCTCTGTATATGTATATATGTTAGTGTCTTTTACTTGGAAAATGTGCATATACCTAGTTAATGCATTCAGTATGCATCCACATGTCTCTAGCCTTTTGCCACTAATCTTCAATTGAAATAAACACCTGGTTTGAATTATCCGATGCTGTTTTGCTTTTCAATTTGTTTGTTTTTGTTTTTTCAATTCACTGACGAAAGTATTAGATCGCTTTCTATTAAGTTTCCACTGATGTAACTAAATCGAATTCTTTGGTTTTATGGGGTTTTTTTTTGTTTTTTTTTTCCTTTGGTGTAATGACATTGTCAGAAGAAGTCCATGGGCAACGAGCTGGATAAGTTTGTCTGAATCTTTCCTTCATTGATAAAATCCAAATATTTCTAGGAAAGCATTCGTTTTTTCCCGTGTAGTTTAAAGCATTGGGAGACCTAGCTGTAAATTATCTGTCCTTTGTCTCACTTCTCATTTTAAAGTTTATATATATATATATATATATATATATATATATATATATATATATATATATATATATATATATATGTGTGTGTGTGTGTGTGTGTGTGTGTGTGTGTGCGCGTGTGTCTGTCTGTCTGTCTGTCTGTGCATACATATATAAATATAAAATTGTGCTCGTGTATCTTGGTGTGCTTGAGTGATGCATCAGAGTTGGGTGACTCTTTCGACATTTGGCTATAGACGCAGAGGAGCAGTGATATTATATTGCATATAGAGTTGTTGTTTGAATTATATGTTATCTTTTATATAAGGCAGCACAGTTATCGTCATCTCACATTTTAAAAACAGTTCATCGTGCAGTGGTCGAAAGTTAGGTACCAATATCTAAGCACGTTGACCGATGGACAAACTAAAACATTTTTTTTCATTGATGAAATGCATATTTACTGATAACAAATGTTCTAGTACCTTGTTTTTCATTGATTCCTATTATTTTTCAAGGATTTGATTGACTGTCTGGTTTTCGACTCGACCAGCAAGTCTCACATATTAGTAAAGCCTTTTTTCCTGATAATTGATCTAAACTTTGTTTTACAAAGGGTTTGACAGCCAATGACATTGGAATGCCGAATGAAGATTTGCTCAATCTCATGATACTGCTTCTAAAGACACCCTTGACGAAGTGAGTATCCTGACGTGAGTCGGATATTTATATGAGAACATGCATGAGGGTCGAAAAAACTAACAACATATTCAGATTTATGGAAAGCATCGTCTGAAATAGCTCAAATTGCAATTTTAGAAGTTATTTGTTGCTCTTAAAACGCTGAATGAAAGTTAAAACTTAACTGAAAAGACTGACAAAACACAACCGAAAGACTGACCCTAAAACTGAGAACAATGCACAAGAAAGGATCATGCCCAACCTTGCAAGGAGAGATCGAAGACATTACAGTGTATTACAGGAAGACTGAAGTCCGAGATATCGTACCATCTATAATAAAACTCAAATGGCGATTGGCTGGTCATGTTGCAAGAATGTCAGACTTTGTTTGATATCAAAACTCATTACATGAATCCCTGAGATCACATTCAAAATTAGGGTCAACAAAACATAAGTTGGCGTCACAAACTAGATAAGATTAGAAAGTACTTGCCCCGTGATGCTTATGATTAAGAGA
This sequence comes from Thysanoteuthis rhombus, assembly GCA_963457665.1. Taxonomy (NCBI): domain Eukaryota; kingdom Metazoa; phylum Mollusca; class Cephalopoda; order Oegopsida; family Thysanoteuthidae; genus Thysanoteuthis; species Thysanoteuthis major. The sequence continues at coordinate 45,880,645 of OY735208.1, read as the reverse complement.
TCTGATGAATCTTCGGGAAGGTCTATGTCAAACAACAGATACTAAAAGTTTTCCTCAAACTCAAAATAAAGACAGGCCCTGTGGTAACTGCATATATTTCAATGGTATCAAGTATCTATTACAACCGCTATCTTTTAGTGATATCATTGAATGAAGCAAATATTTTCTAAATTCAGCTTGGTTATTGTTGAATCTCAATTGTGTGATCACTAATGAAAATCTAACTAACTGGACTAATTCATTTGATAGTTATATTTACTAAACTTAGATTTGAATGGCATAAAATTTCGCCAGGAAGATTGGGTTGCGCTAATCTGTCAGAACTGGCTTGATTCCCTAATCCAGGTCTTTACTCATGATCAAAAGCTGATTCTTTGCTCAGCTGGGAAAAACAACTAGTTGATCTATCTACATTAAAACGTGAAGTACCTATCTCTCAAAAGTCTACTCCCATTGAAATATTATCAGCTGGTGACGAATTCCTGATTCCTATTTCACGACAAACCTGGTCATCCTTGCAAGTTCAAAATAAGGTCTAGACCAGGACTTTATTCTTACAAGTCCTTTGAGGGGATACCTCCATCCTAAAATACACAACTAAGGGTGTACTCAATTAGCTGAATGCACAGGAAAGTTATGCTTCATACGTATATTTGGATAGTGGCAAGCCCAGGAGATAGACTGTGGCTTGAAATGTCCTTCGGGTGTCCATCGTCCTAGTTGTCTCTCGCAAACACAACAAAAGGGACTTGCCAACCTTCTCTAGTCCAAGCATTTACTTCTGTTTCAACAATGGGGTTTCTAGTTGATGAAGAGAATGGAACAAGAATCGTGTTTTTTTTTTCATTCCATATCGACATTTTTACTCCATTAAAGTGTTAAAAAAAAGTGGAAGTATAGTATGTTACCATTCATTCTCTTTCTTATGAGCAGTATATGTATCAGTGAAGTTTATGGATGAACAGGGCGCATCTCTCGTAGACCACATACCTGTGCCAAGAGCTGACAAGCGGTTATAAGGTATAGCCGAACGCAGGGTTGAAACAAAGAAGACACTTAACTCAAACTGCCAATCGGAACCACTACAACGCAACATTGTTTGATATAAAACACGATCTTTCATACGTTTACTTAAAAAATCCTAGTTTTTTTGTACGAGTTGTCTGCCCTTTAGCGTTTGGCATAAGAATAGATGTAATCCTCGAAATTACGTTTTCCTTTATCGATTCGTGTCATATCTGGCATTGTTTTTACGTATACTAGTGAGATTAGTTGTAGTATTGCCCTTTCAAAGACACTTTAGAGGGATACAACTTGTATCCAAAGTTACTGAAGTAGGATGTAATTAACAAATCACCTTCCATGAGACTTTGTTCGCAAATCATTACTCAAACTAAAACATTGTCTCAACAGGTTTGCTTACCACGAAGCATCAGTGTCATTACTTCCTCAGTAACGACGCACATGTACTTTACTCACCCTTCTATTATCCTTTTTCAGTCAATACAAGGTCTGATTTGGACCATGTCTATGTAATGACGCTCTCAGTGATTGTCATTCGATAGCATGATCATTCTAACTTACCTGCTACGACACAGCTCCATAGACAACGAGAGGGATGTACGGTGTGTGTTAAGGCATCTTTTCTTTTGGCCTAATCGAAACTGTCTACAATTTGTGCAACGATGGCCAATCTGTTAACTTATACTTGGAGTAAAACGGGTCTGTTTACTTTTTTGCATAGAAGTGTCTGTGATTTTTCATCCTTGGACCACTGCCATTAAACACTCTCACATTTGAGCGTGAGAACTCGACAAGGGCTGGAATTTAGGAAATGCTCTAACCTAGACTTCAAACCATAACAATTCACCTTCATCAAAGTCTGTCAAATATCTCTCCCTAACCATAACTCTAACATTCAACACATCAAAATGAAGTAATCAAGATTGATTCAAGTGTTTATAAAGTATTCTTCGAACGCCATTCATGTAACATTACGCTGGTCATTTTTTTTCTGCAAATCAGTGTATTGACGAATAGCAAACGAAAATGTAGTATATTCAAACATTTACAGACGAAAGTCAGCAGAAACATATTCCTGAAACAGAACGTGTGTTACCTTGGTATGTATTATTTAATTTTTTTTCTATTTTTTCCTTGTTTTCTCTTTTGGCTTGGAGTCAAGAATAGCCACCTCAGACAGCATCAGGAAAACAAAGAAAAATGAGACGGACTGCTAAAAAATAAAAATTGCCTTATTCTTATAATGGTAATCGTCTGTTCTGGGAAACGTGACCAGACGACACTAACAATGAACAGAACAAAATAGAGTTACAGGATAGAAGACGATGCATAAGCAGAAGAGGAGATGTGACACGGACCTCTTATGCAATCGTTTCTTCAACTTCTGCTTTCGAAGTTCAATCAATTGCCCAGTGTGTTCCAGAATTACACATAGGCTAATGCACACTTTATTCGATAGATTTACCGGTCCTTCATTATGACTAGAGATAGACTTCAGATTATTTTTCCAATCATTACTTATTTATTTCTTTCTCTTCTTTTTCTATAGTTCTCCTGTTTGACTTTTTTTTAGCTAATCGATGCCTTTCAAGACTAGCCTATAAAAGTGCTTCACACCTTAAGCTACACCAAAGGACAAGATATCTATTTTAATTAAATGGGTAAAGAAAACTATTATTTTATTCAATCAAAAATTGTCCAAAATCATGATGGGTAACATTACTCTCATCTGATATTTATCCTTGGACATATTTGTCCACGAAGACTACCACGGTTATTTGAGTTTAATTATTTACGATAAAAGCTGTCACTATTATACATTGATACTATTCTTCTTTTTCCTTAATACACCATGTATATACTCATCACTGTCCAAAGATTCTCACTGAGATCCTCTGGA
>OY735208.1:45847722-45872722 GCA_963457665.1 Thysanoteuthis rhombus | reverse complement strand
ATAATTAACTTCTCACGGCTTCTCTTTTCCTCTCCCCAGTACCTGACTTTCCCCCATTATCCTCATTGTTTCTCCTCCCCCATCCCTCTTCACCTCTCTCTCTCTCTCTCTCTCTCTCTCTCTCTCTCTATATATATATATATATATATATATATATATATATATATATATATATTCCTTTGTCTTTCAATAGCTTTGTTTATGTTTTCATACATCATTTTAGAATGCACGCAATATCTGATTTTGTTTCTGGAAAATCCCATGGCTTCTGTGAGTGTTTTAGAATTTATCATTTTTGGCAGACGGTGCTGAGTGGCATAACAATGATTGGTGCAGAATATTTGATCGGCAGCCTAAGACCTAACTCAAAGCAACGCTGTGCGCGTTCACTATACACTAATGCTTTTGTAAAAGACATGGATCTGATTCTCCACCCGACACTTGATAAATATCATGGTATTTAGTATCATTTCAGCTCTGTAAGACTGTCAAGCTAAGAGGATGTTACTTTAACAGGAAATAGGACGTGGCAGGCACCATATCTTGTCCCAAGCCCGGATAAAAACGAGAGGTTTGGTTGTTGGACAGCAATGCCAACCTTTAATACCTACTTGCAAGGTAAATTGCAGCAGAATTTTTTTTTTTTTTTCAGTCCCATAGTCTACAAGAAAAAATAAAATGAGATTCATGGACTGATGTTTTCAACTTTTCCATGGGTGGGAGTTTATTTTGAGATAGAAGTTTATTTCTTCTTTCCTTAAATCATTTTAAAAATATCGAGGGTGGCACTCTAAAAAATCGTGTTGCCAATAAGACAGACTTTTCTTTCTTTCCCTAAATGTTGACTGGAAAGCTTCCCAGAACTCTATGGTTCATTTGACTTTCTGGGTTGAGTGTTACTATCATTTTTCAAGCACTATCACTATGTTGTTTTCGTTACTTGGTTGTAACGTTGGAAAATTTCGATGAATGATTCAAACTAGTGAACTCACTATTCAGAAACCGTCAATCAAAACTGTCAACATATTTTTTCCCCTGTTTCTAAATTGGCGTGACTAGTTATTTTCGTATCACGTGGTCAGGTTGCATCTATGGGACTAAAAGGAAAATTGAGCACTTACTCCTCATGTCAAGAAGAACTTTTTCTCTTTTTTTTTTTTTTTTTTTTTTTTTCAAATTCTCTCTTGACTATTTCTTTTGAGGTGGTCGTTCAGTTTGCGATGCAAATTTATGCTAAATTAAAATTTTGGTTCGTGTCCACTTGTGTTTTCGGAATTCAAATTTTTCGAGCGATCACTACCTCATGAAAAATGACTCATTCATTGATCACTGCCTTTGCCGATTTTTTTTCTAATTGATCAAACCAAACATGGCAAGGTAACAAAAAGGCTTGTTACGTGAAGGGTTTTATTCTGTGAATAACCAGACCTGCGTTTATAATTGCTGTATATTTCGGTCAGCGTGTTTCCTGTCAGTTCCTGCATTGGGTAAAGTCGTCGAATGAAATATGGTCATAATTTGATGATTTATTCGAACAAGTACCTTCTTTTTTTATTTTTATTCCTGTGTTCCAACTGATTGGCTCGTCTACCTTCCTGCTATGATCTGAAGTTATAAGGTGGAGTATGTTCTTCATCAGATATGTTTTTTCTGCTCAGAATTCTTACCTCCCTTGTTCTCTTCCGTCAGTAACATATCCTATCGTCCTCGAATGTATTTTGCATCTGGTAATAGAATTTATAAGAATGTATGACGTGACATGCTTCTTGGCCCTTAGTCTGATTAGAAAGTCAATATTGAAGAAATAACAAAGTAATGAATTATACATCCGTAGGATTACTGGAGAAACGACTGACCGTCATACAATGATCGAATCATCGAAGTGAAAATGCTATTTGTTTTTATTGTATCTCAAATAATCCAATTTACCAAATAAACAAAAATTTCTTCTGAACGAAAAATAGTTTGCCTGCTCTTATCCAAAGGGTTACTGAGTGAAAAAGTACAATTCGATTAAGGAATTCCCATATGGATTAGAAAGCCGTCTACCAAAACAGTCATCGTAGATGTCCTTAGTTTTCAAGTCAGTTAGCTATCTATGCATGTATGCATCATGCATATGTCTGCATCAATGGAGCTATAGGGCTGAAAATGTCAGCATTTACGCTTTACCATGTTACAGAAAACTGTTTTTGAAAATCCCTCACTATATTCATTTTGGTGCTTTATTTGCAATGCAAATTCTTGCAAATTGTATATTTTAGTGTACAGCAGATTTTACGCCTGTTTGCGGGAGAATTTTGACTTTGAAAAATAAAAAAAAAAGATTTTTACTTAACAAAAATATTCCATTCATTCTTCAGTCCTTTTTCCTAATTCCATAATTGATCATCCAGAACACGGTATGCTACCAAAAGACTTTTGTTATGCAACAGTTTCAATGATATATTTTATACACATTTTTTTCCTCCTGGGATGGGGGTTACACGTTTTATAAACTGAAAGGACGACACATAGATCCAAGCGGCGGATCGTTTCACTAAGTTGAACAGCTCTTCTTCTATTTTATTTTTTTTTCCTTCCTTGAAACGACTTTGTTGTCAGCATTGCTTTTTATACAAGAAATGTTTCACGTATAAATTGAGAGTGGGAAGCAATTTTGGTTCCCGGTTATGTTTTTTCCCCAAATAAAAGACGATAACTAATCATGACAGAGCGAATGGCAATAATCCAATACTTCAACAGAAAGTTATTGTTCTTTGGTGAAATGATGTAAAAGTAGCCTTCGAGAAAAACGTTATATCATCTCCTCAAGCCATTGCAGATGGAATACATTTTCTTGACAAAGTCTTTACTGTCTTTCTGGCATACTACTCCTCCTATATTCCTTCCAGGTCTACGAGCTTTGGAGAGGACGCAGTTTGGACTCGAAAACAATTGGTTCCTTCTCATACTTTCCATTGAACAAACCAATTTATTCCCTGTGATACATTGTTTGAACCAGTAACTTTATCGTGGTTGATATTGACACAAGGATTCAGTAAATACTGTCCGGAGAAAAACGAACTGAGCGTTTCCAAAAGATTGAATATATATTCTTAAAAAGATGGAAAGAGCTTAGAAAATATCATGATATAGGAACTAGTCCAACGGTGGTTAGAAATTACAATAAAGATGGTTTTATCTCCCTTGGATACAAAATACATTCATAACTCTAGAAGTTGGCAATAACTCGACTTTCAGATATCTAACGAAGTTGAACTTTCCCAGGATTGCAATTGATCAGGAATTTACGTTTTGCCTGGATTCAAATTTGTTTTCCGAATAGTGACATCATTTTTGAATTTATCAAAACAATCTGATGAGTTGTCCGGGTTGGGGGAGAAACTCAGATTTCTAACCACCACTCTTCCAGAAGATGGTGAAGGAGAAAAATATGAAACTTCCATAAATCGCCAACAGCTACATACAAGAGAAGATTGAATCGTGCCAAACATATTATGAAAACAAAAAAAAATGGGGTAATACTAGCCTAGATACTGCACTAAATAACGTCCTATCGCCTTGAAATGATGAATAAAAGTGTTTTAGCTTCTCCTGTATCTATCATGAAATTTTCTCTTGAAAGTTGGTAACGAAAATGTTGCCTCGTGACAAATTATCGTGAATCTAGAGTTTGTATTCAATCAATAATTTGATATTTTTGCTCTGTCCCATCCCCCTTATTTTTATCATCATTTTTTTGCTTTAGTGTCTACATCATTGCTGTGTCCAGCACAAGTGTATCGATGGATATGTTTTTTGGACTTCCTCAACAGAACAGTACAGAATGCTTTTAAATGACTAACTAATGATGAAAAAATTTAAGAACATTCCGAGGCACTGTTCTCATGCACAAAAATACGCCGTCTTGAATGATCAACAATTGCAAATGTAATGTGTTTTGAGGTTTAATCTCCTAGAATATTTTTTTTCTTTACATTAGGGTCTATATAGAATTATATAGTTATATCAGAATCTATAAAACCTCTTACAATCACTTTTTCGAACGGAAGAGATAAAAAAAAGGACCGAGTTATATGAAGATTACCAGATACTATTGGGTTGTTACATATGAAATGTTGTTTTCTGAATATCAAGATAAGGGGTGATATGGATAACAAAAACGATGAATATTCCTTCAAAATATGAACATTCTGAATATTTTTCCAATATCCTTCTGATAATGATACGCAATCTTTTTAAAAGATTTAGTTTAGCTGTTCCAAATTCAGTAAAGGCTTCAAATATGTCTTCCATATAATCAAACCTTTGGAAAGTCTACATATATCAGCATAATATATCGTCTTTGTAGGTATTTGTCTCAGGTGTCAGAAATAATCAAGATTTTCTATCTGAAGGAGCGTATAGTCTCTTCCTTTCTTTGTCTGCAATAAATATCAGACAAGTACTTCAATTCAGTGTATTGTCTTTTCTTATAATGCCCATAACTCCATTCTAGACAATTTGTACATCGGAGTACTGTGTGGTATTTTCTAATTGATTGTTTGAAAAGTATATGAGAATTGCTTTAATTCCCTTCAGACTTTTCACTTGTGACCGGGGCAATGATGTTCATGTGTAATGATTGACATTTTCTACGCTTTTTAGACATAGCACAATTAGCAAATAAAACTTACTACCTCGAGAGAAGAAAAGTGGAAAATTCACTGTTTCGTGTAATCAGAACAGTGTTATTCTATAAAATTGGAATTTTAAAGTGTGAAAAGAACTACCCATCACTTTATGTGCATATTTTCACACATAAACAAAGGGAGCCTATGCAATCAGATTATACCGTAATCTATATGTGGATCTTTTATTTCTGGCCACACGATGTGTTGGGTTCAAATATATATCTCTAATTGAAACAAGAACTGAAAAAAAATATACTATAGAGACATTTTACTGAAACCCTGTGTTTACAGTTATTTTTAAGCAAAGGGTTCATAAAAACATCCGACCCGCGAACGAAATATTATCACGCGGACAGAAACTTGAATTATATATAAATAATAAAGCTTATAATGCAACTTTGTTTTCCGACAATATTTCCAAACTGATTACAAAAAAACGAATGAACCAAATAAATGATATTCAATTATTTACAAGACTGAGTTTTCCCTTTTGCAAGCGGAAATGTATAATATATGAGGTAGCTGTGGTATTGAAAATTTTGGAGACCGTTCCTGTAATGGACACATTTTCCATTAAAAGCAGTGGCAGTTCTGGAGGGCATTATCATATTGCTCGTAAGGATTCCTGATTGAGACTTGATACACGACACAGTTTTGACTACTTTCACTATCTGTTTTAAGTCAGTTTGTCCAATTCGTTTCCCTCTCCAAACATAGCTATTTGAACTGACCTAATCACTGCAGAAACTTCTAGGCTTGTCAGTGATGACACTAAGCTGAACAGCTCCCCTGCACATTTTTAGATTTTTTTTGTGTGTCTTTTGTTTTGTTTTTTTAGACTTTTTGAATTATTTCATCAGGTTCGTTTAGATTATTTGTTGATTTTTTTCAGCTTCTTTTAGATATATTGCCCAGAAAAATCCTGTTTTCCCCTTCAGTCGATAAGTCCTTTGGTCACACGGACCACCTATTCGTTTAAAGTACCCTATTTGATTTAATTTTCTCGATTTTCCTCAATCGACGGTCATTAAGATCATCCATGTTTTTCATCGAGGTTTATTCCAAACATTTCCATCATTGGAACAGCATTTTTGGTGTCACCATTGTGATTATCACTTGTTAACTGTTCCATCTCCTAATGATATTACATATTGCTTCAACTGCAATCAGGCCAAATTTCATATCACATATCACATTATGAGCAAAAAGGGTGTCTAACATCATGATACATGCCTTCCTTGTTTTTAATACGGGTGTAGGGGTTTAACCTCGTTATAACCAAACGGCGGTCAGCTTTGCTATTTTTCTCACTGAAAATACCTATTTTGGAACAAGATTAATATTTTGTGATCCAGCATCAGCATATAAGACTATCTTAACAAACAACGTGATAACATGCAAGATCTTTTGTAAACTTGTCTTGCAGACGATCTTTGATTGTAACAAGGCCAAGCGTTCATAATGGACACAAATAATGTGAACCTTTCTTCAAACAAAATTCAGCTCGTTAAGAAGCCATAAAAACATAGATTTGCTTCATTTACAGATTATATATTTCCAAGGGAGAGAAACTAGATCTATAACACTGTAAAATGAATATTATAGATTCCTACATAAATCCATCCTGATAAAACCAAATCATGAAGAGTCGTTGAATTGATACTTTTCGTGCTATAACCAAATTCATGATAATAGCGATATTCATGAAGAAAGAAAACTCTTACAATACTTCGTCCTGGTTCCTGCATTTTGGTGTGCAGATGCCTGGATTTTCAATCTCATATAGTACATCAATAACGTGGTAAATCCTCACTCATGTTTATCTTGATGGAAATCATAAAGTATGTAAAAGTTTCTGTTGTTACACTCTTATGAAATTGACTGGTATTTTCCAAACTAAAGTTTTTCCTGGTGACACATTATGGGACATAGGGCTGCATTACAGTAGCAACTATTTTTTTTTTTGCTTTGAAGGGAAGTGGTGCAACGTTGCTACCCACAAGCCCACAGACTACATTACAGAACTGAAAGATTGGAATCACCCTATCATTTTCCCAAGGTTAAAGGTAGTTGACAGATGTATGCCTTTTATCATGGCATACATTGAATTAAACGTGAACAGCCTCAGCTAAATCCGAACCTGGTTCGTCGATTTAGTTTTCCGTGTCAGTAACCCCTGCATTTCCAAACTGAAGCAATACAAGTATAATCTGGTTGGTCATCATCAGCCTTTTAGCGACTATCGTTCGACATAAACTTTCTGTAGTATTCGTAAGACTTCTCTATCATTGGCGTCGCAGAGCATATTCGTCGTGACATGTCATATTTTGGCCGTCAAAAAGTCTCAAATAATCTCTGGGGATCAACGTTGCAAGTCGTTTTATCCGGCAGTTGTCCAACATTCTTGCAATATATCCAGCCCATTGTCATTTGAGTTTTTTAATGGCTCCTGTTTTTCCTCTATTATGCTATGTTGTCTTGTAATGATGTTAAGTATGTCTCATGATTCTCAGTTAAGGGGTTAATCTTTTGGATAGGTTCCATGTTCCATCTCCAATGGCAACTATCAGGGCAGGAGTATTCTTTGTATACCCCTCTCTCTAAGATATCTGTGATTTTCTTGTTTTTGGAGTTTCAGCTTGCCAAACCTAGAGCTTGTTAACCTGAAGTAATTCTCTCTCAATTTCCCCTATTTTGGATGGTTTCATGGAGATTTGTACAAGATAGATGCCAAAGTCCAATTTCTTCATATATATGTTTTCTACTTTGATCATTGTGTCTTTGTTTTCTACACGTTTGTTGTAGTAGATGGCATTTGTTTTACATAAGTCAATGCGAAGCCCCACTGTCTTGCTCTTTTCACATAGTTGTTTCTATATCAGTTGACGTCATGAAGAACGATGACATCAGCAAATCAGACGATGCTTAGGTATTCACCGTATGTTTTGATTCCTTTTATTCTCCCAGCCTAGGTTTGAAAGATCATATCCAGAGTTGCAGCAAACAGCCTATAATGGAGCAAAAATATCATGATATTTATTTTCAATAGTTTCCTAATAACAATGGAGCTCATTATGTCAAACTCCTGCCAAAGTCTACTGTAAACTGTTTTTTCACCGTATCAATCACAATCTTCATCTAATTTAGAGGTGTAAATTCTCCCCGTTTGAACAAAATCAACAATTCCCTACCAAGCAGCAATAAATGAGGTAAGAACTTCTTTCATTCTATCAGATAAATAGGTTTTTACTGAAAAATATTTTCAGATTATTCTTTTTTATATATAAAATACACAAGTTGCAATATTTATTTTCAATAGGGATAGAAGTAAGTGTTGAGCTTGACATTGTAGAGGGTAGGCTTGTCAATTTATTATTGTCTTCTTGAATAGGGGTTAATGAGACTTATGTTAAGAGCAAATAGGAAAAAGTTATCCAAATATTGCTTTCTGATAATGATAACAGTAAATATACGAAACAGAGAAATGGCAAACGCAAAAGGGTTAAGGTTTCCTAGGGGAAAATATTTCCTGATAAATAAATTTTCTGCTCTGGAAGTAAAGAGCAATGGTTATCATGAAAAAAAAAAACAACTCTACATACCGACAATAATATGCTTGTATTAGTAAATAGACAATTTCCAGGCTGTGTAAAATCGGTGGGACCGAAAGAAATTGAAATTACCACGCATAAGTGAAATAAGGAACCATGCAACCATCATCTCCGATGGTTTTACGTTGAACACTGACCGAATAATAGTTCATGATTTGGTTTCTTCTGGGGCAAATTGAAACTCATTCACACCCACAGGAGTGGCATAAACAGGAAAAAAAATGACAGAAGTAATTGATGCCTCGAGTACGGACCGATGTATGTGTATGTATTAATGTATATGTACATTCAAAGCCATGGAAGTATATATGTGTAAGTGTGCTTATGCCAATAAAAACGTATCTAGGGTCAGATTAGTGCACATATATATACATATATATTTGTATATACATGTGTGCATATATAAATGAATATATATATATATATATGTATATATGTATATATATATATATATATATATGTATGTATATATATATATATATATATGTATACACACACGCATATATATTAACACATATGTGTCTAAACATATATAGTTCCGCGTGCATATGTGAATGTATGTGTGTGTTTATGTATAATTTGTGTATTCAATCATATATGTGTATTGATGTGTATAAACATGTATGCAAATTTGAGTGTATACATATGTGAATGTATGTTCACATATGGATGCAAGTAAGAATGAAAATTTAGTGAATGTATATGTATATGTATAAATATGTGCATATGTGTTCAGATCAATGTGTATATGCATGAGTATATGTTCACACGTAGATATATATATACATGTATTTATACATGAAGATATTTGTAAATGTATATATTTATGTATACGTATATTAATTTGCACATGTGTATAAATATACATATATAAATTGTATATATGTGTATATATATATATATTATAAAAAAATGTATATACATGCATATATATATATATATATATATATATATTTATATGAGAAAATGTGAATGCAGCTGGAATCAAACCTGCCACCGATAAGATAGCTGCTTCAGAGTATCGATGACCGATCAATTATATATATATATATATATATATATATATATATATATATATATATATATATATATATATATATGTTTGTGCATTTGTGTATTGAATTGTATATGTACACATTTATACATGTATAAAGAGATGTATGTGTGTGTATCTAGATGAAATCGACAACTCGAAGGCAAAAAGAAAAATTCAAATACTGGTTGGGTCTTTTTTTTTTCATATCATTATGTTGTCGTATCATGATGCATTACACCGAGGGTCAGCTAACTTTTTCAAAGAAAAAAATGCTGTTTATATGTTGGATCCTTAAGCAGAGAGTATGAATACTTCAGTGTTGTTTGATTTTTTATTGCTTTTTTCTTTTGTTTGTTATTTTTTTGGAGGGAAAGTGTTTTCATCTGTTTAAATGAGGCTAATATTTGGTTTGAAATAAATTGGGTCTATGAGAGGAGGGGTCAGGGTGGTTTGTCTCAAGTCTGTGTTGGTGTTTGAGTCGTCACAGATAAGAAAGTCAGCAGAGGACTAGAATTGTCATTTCTCAAGGAATCGGGTTTTTTCATCATATCATAGGATTGAAAGATGGCGTTTTGCATTTAAAGGATAGATGTGGGTAGATGTGGGGCAAGGTTGAAATAAGTATGTTTTTTAAGCAAACTTTCTGGTTGATGGTTGGTGCAACTTCCTTGTGAATATACGTGATAATGTCTTGAAATCGAAATAAATAGAGGCTTTACAATCAGAAAGTGACCATCTCTTAGTGTCATTGTATTGCATTGGGATATATGGGGTGCTTCGACGTAACTGTGTTTCGAAACGTCGTGAATTTTCTTGTTGAGATGAGTTTGGTGAAAAGTTAACTTGTGTTTGTGTATGTTTATGTGTTCGACCAGGGCGTTTGTCCTTTTATCCAGCCTGAGTGCTCTTTTGTGCTCAGATATATTTTTTTCTTGAGTTGTTTTGACATCTCTCCGATGTTTCATTTGTAGCAGTCCTAACACAGAATTTATGTAGACACCGGATCCAGGTAGTGGGGGTTTGTGTATTGGTTATTTACTAAATCTTTGATTGTTGGTGAGGTGTTTGTGGCGATGTGTATTTACATCTTGCTCAGGTCGGAGGCAAAATAGACAGTGGTTGTGTTGGTGGGTAATATGATGCGTCTACTGATCTTCTCTATGGAAATACACATTGCCATCAACATATGCGCATATATATATATATATATATATATATATATATATATATATATATATATATATATATATATATATAATGTGTACTTTAGAGAGTGAGACAGACTCGGGAGTGAAGTTTTTGGTGGTAAGGTTTATTAATCCTTATTTGTCAATAGTCCATACATGTTTCGAGATTTCTCTCATCATCAGTGGTGCGTGTTGTGTGAGTGTGAATTAAAATGTACCATGTGGAACCAGAGTCCACTGTCAGCGGCTATGCATTGTGGGTAGGTTTTGTTGTCAGGGCTACAAGAGGCCTCATGCTGAATGTAAGAATGACCAGCAGGTATTGGGATTTTGGTAAAGCAGCAGCAGTTGGACTTGGGGAGGGCAGAGTGTGTCAAGGTGGGGGGTAGTGTTGGGGAGGTGGGTTTTTTGGTATGTTTGGGATAGTATAGAAGGAGGGATGGTGGAGTCAAGGAGCTACATAGGTTTCAACCTTAAAAGTTACTGAAGATGTTGCTGAAAGTGTTTTAGCTAAGAATTGGACAGGGGTTGTAACAGGCTAAGGTGAAATTTTTCCTATGGGTCTAGGTGACTTTGAAGCTTCCATTATTGAGTGTGTCTAAGATGTGGGTGTGAGGATATTAATGGTAGGAGTTGTGTGTATTAGTGTTCTGTGTGATGCGGGTTGTTCAGTTTAGTATTTAATCCATTAGGGTATAGGGTTTTAAGTTTGTTGATCCACATGTCTTCGTGTTTTTCTAGAACTTTAGTTATGTCAATTGGAGTAGTTTTTTCTATTTTTTCTATGATGGTGAAGGTAGCATCAGTGGCAAAATTGTGGTCAGGTGTGCGGAAATGTAGTTCTACAGGGAGTGGGCTACGATTATTTTTTGACTTAATCCTATGTCTATAATTGTTGAGTCTAATATTAAATTGCCACTCGGACTTGCCAATGTACTGTAACTTACACCTATTGCACTCTAGAAGGTATATAATGTTCTTACTGCGGCAGTTGCTATTGTGGTATATGTGGTAACTCACTTTTGTGGTGGTGCTTGTGAATGTGTTGGTGTGCTTGAGGTGGTTGCAACATAGACTGTTTCTTATGTTGCAAGGTGTGCAGAAATTAATTGTTCTAGGTGTATTTTTGTGTACGACTTTATTGTTAACGATAGTATTGCTACTAATCATGTCTCTGATGTTTTTGGGTCTGCGGTAGGAGATAACACATGGGTCTGTGAATGTTTCTTTTAGATCTGTTTTGATCGTGAGAATGTTCCATCTATTATTGATGATGTGTGCTAAGGGTGGGAGTGTGTCGTTGAAGGTTGTTATAAGGGGTATGCGGTTGGGTTTGTTATTGTGGGACAGTAAAAGGGTTTGATCTCTGGGTATTCCAGTCGCTTTTTTTATTTGTTTTTTTGTGTCATCTAGTGGATAACCTCGTTGGGTGAAATATTGTATTAGGTTATGTTTGTGTCTGTTAAGTTCACTATTGGTGGAGCAGATTCTTCTAATTCTAAGAGCTTGTGAAAATGGTAGACTCCTTTTTAAGTGTTGGGGATGGGCTGATTTGGAGTGGAGGTAATTGTGGGTGTCTGTGGGTTTTGTGTAGAGGGTGGTATGGAGGTTTCTGTTGTCATCTATATATATGCGTGTGTCTAAGAAGGCTATGGAGTCAGTGGATGTTGTGAAGTCAAACTTAATAGAGTCATGTGCCGAGTTTAGATGTATAAAGAAGTTATCTAGTTTGGTTTTTTCGCCTGTATATATGAAAAAAATGTCGTCTATGTATCTACCATAAAAGATGCAGTCATTATAAATCTCTGGGTAAATGTAGGTTTCTTCAAATTTACCCATGAAGATATTAGCATAGGATGGGGCCGCTACTGTGCCCATGGCGCAGCCTTTCACCTGGAGGAAGTGTCTATTATTAAAGTTGAAGCTATTTAGGGTTAGAATGTGGTGCATAAGAGTGGTGATTGTTCTAGTGCTAGGTTCTTTAGTAGTTCTATTGTTTAAGGCTTCTGTCAGTGCTAGGATACCTTCGTCATGTTTGATGTTGGAGTATAGGGATTTAACATCCATACTAACTAGAAGTGCTTTGTCTGGGATTGCTGTGATGTGTTTGATTTTGTTTAGGAGGTCTGTGGTGTCACGTATATATGATTTGATTTGTGTTGCTAAGGGTTGTATGTAGTGATCTACAAATTTTGATAGTTTAGTAGTGTGGCAGTTCGTGGAGGAGATGACTGGTCTACCTGGGTTATTTGGCTTGTGGATTTTGGGGAGTAGGTAGAACCTTGCGGGTTTCGTGGAAGTGGGTTTCAGTATATTCTGTGTTCTTTTGTCTATCATGTTGCTATTGTGTAATTCTGTTAGGGATTGGGTTATTGTGTTTATGTATTCGTTAAAGGGGTCTATGGGGAGTTCTCTGTAGAATTCTGTGTTGCTTAATTGTAAGTTAGCTTCTGTGAGGTATTCATCTAGACCCCAGATGACTATGGATCCACCCTTATCTGCTCTTTTGATGATCAAGTTTGTGTTGTTTTTTAGTTTATTAAGGACCTTTCGCTCTTTAGTTGTAAGGTTATCACGTGTTAGGGTTTGTGGTGTGTTATTGTTGATGTAGGTTTTTATGTCATCTCTGACGGCTAGCTCAAAAGTTTGAATGGTTGTGTCTATGTTTTTTGGGGTGAAAGATTTGTTGGGGTCTTTAAGCCTATCAAGGATGTCACTGTCGTGGCCTGTTTTCCCAAAGTGGGCTCTAAGTTTGATATATATATATATATATATATACGTGTGTGTGTGTGTGTGAGTATAATCATATATATATATATATATATATATATATATATATCATCATCATCATCGGTGTTGCGGAGCCAGTACTTTCTGAATTTGACAAGCTCGTGTCTCCATCTAATATTCTACTGTCTTCAGTTGCACATATGATCTCGGGGGATTCATGTCGTGCGTTGCAATGTCCATCAATTATCTGCCATTCATGCAACATGGCCAGCCCCCTGCCATTTGAGATTTTAAACGGATTACATGATGTCCCTGACTCTTGTCTTTTCCTGGATGTACTGTGCTGTCTTGTTGTCTCTCAATGTGAGGCCCAGAATAATTCCCTCATGTGCACTTTGCATGGTTCTCAATTGGCAGATCGGTCTCTTGGTTAGGTTTCATATTTCAACTCCATAAGTGACTATTGGGAGAATGCATTGGTTATACACACATATTTTTAGGATTAAAGGGATCATCTCATTTTCGACGGTTAAGCTTGCTCTGCTAAAGGCTTGCCATCCTAGTGTTATTTTTTCTTCGATTTCTTTTTCTTTTGAGGGTCTCATGGAGATTCATTGTCCTGGGGTAGATGTACTGATTTACTTTCTCATTTTCCGTGTCCTCAATTTTGAATTTAGTGTCTTTATCTCCAATATGGATGTTGCAGATAATCTTTGACTTGCTGAAATTCATGTGTAGGCTGACTTTCTTGCTCTTATACATGCATATATATATATATATATATATATATATATATATATATATATATATATATACATGTATACATATATCTATATGTGTGTGTTTGTATGTAAGATGGATATATGTATTTATATCTATATTCATGTGTAAAAACATATATAATGTATCTATAAATATATGTGTATATCGATGCATGTATTGATATCTATATTTCATGTGCATGTCTTTCACTCTCTCTCTCTCTCTTTCTCTCTCTCTCTCTCTCTCTCTCTCTCTATATATATATATATATATATATATATATATATATATATATATCACAGGAGAGAAAACAATGGCAAAGTTCAAAATTTAGACTTAATGCTAGCAAACAGACTTTGATAATGGAATAATTTCACCAAAAAATTTTTTAAAACTCAAAAACGAATGCACATGCCAAGTTAGTCTCTAGTTGGTTGCCATGTAGAATCAGGGATACATAACTGGTTCTCGATTTATTCATAATAGATCGATAGTTTCTGAGCATACCCATGTTACGTATATACATGCATGTGTGTCTGAATTGTTTGTGTAGGAGCATGGTTATACTAGTTTTGGTTGTTTGTTTTCTAGGATAATTTGTTTTACAAGGTATTTCGAGCTATCCTTCGTAGACACATTGTGTGAAGAGATATCGATATAGAACGAGAGGGCAACGTGTAATGAACTAACACTGCAGTATACTTGTTATCTGAAGTAACCCAATATTCAACATGGCTGTGCAAACCTCCTTTCCTAATTACTGGGTCATTACTGATACGGTATTCATTGTCGTTTGTTACTGATACTTCATGTACTGACACTTCTTGTAGGGTCGACGTGAATGTTTATTTTAATGTTGGCTTTATGCTGATTACACCATGCAACGCCATCATTTTCATGGGTAGTGAATGCTATTTTCTGATTGCTTATTCGAAAAAAAGTATACAAAATGGCTTTAATTCCCTTGAAATACTTCTTTTTTTGGGGGGGTCACGATAGTGTTAGTCATGTTTTTTCTTATTTTATGTGATAAAAACGTGCAGATTCGTCTGTTGTCGCTTTAACGAATAAGTAGATTTGAAACCATCATTGTCCTGGACACAAAAGATGTTTGAAAGGGAAAATTGACTTTTCCTATACCTTTGTAGATATAATCAAGCTGAGATTAACTGTCAGCTCCCCAAAACTGGAAATGTTTTCGAAAAGGTTATGAAATGTCATTGAAATGCCGTATGCACTTCAAGGTAATGTATTGTTTCTAGACTCGTAAGCTTTCAAGTTTTCGCCAGTTATTCGTGTTGTAGCGCTAGAATTAGGAGCGTATTATTAGGAAAAAACAACTCACTATATTGTGGTTCATAGCAGCCCACATTATGTTTTGAAGTAAAATGAAGAGAGAGAGATCCAACACGGGGCAATTTTTTCGATATTCCAAAACATCCAACTACCCTGAATAGTGTGGATCACAGCGTATTCTCTCTGCAACTCTCATAGCTCAAGGAACTGGGAGAAATATTCTTGCGAATAATCGCACAATTCTGTAGAGTCTGCATTTATACATGTTATGTGGCTAAATTCATATCAAAATGTGGTGTAATCTCTTCACACGGTCAGGTGATTCACTGGTATGCCGTGTATCCTTTGATCACGTCATTTATACCGTGATCATCTTTTGTTCCGCTGTTTTTTCAGTATGTACTACAACAAACTAAATGTAGATGCGACTCTACATTCTGGAACCAACAACACCGGATAGGGGAGGAGGGTTCACGGCCGAACTGTTGCGGAAGAATGGACACATGGACGAAAATAGTCTGACTGTAACATACACAATGACCAAAGTCCATGGGTCGAAATATTCAAAACATCAGGAAAAAATTAATTTCTCGTGAATCGACCTGAGATTCCATGTCAGCCGTTGGAATTCAAAACCAAAGAATATTATTGCTTCAAATATATGTTTTTACATGCATGTTTATCAACCTGTGCGGTCATGACGAATTTATGACTCGTGTGTCAACAGTGAGACATTCCTGATTTCTAGGTGACACGCAATAAGCTTTAGAGAAATAACTTTTTTTTTATTTGATCTTATTATCCAATTTTTATGAGTATATCTTGGAATTATTCAACTTCAAATTTTGTTGATGCATTAGAAAGATGTATCACCAATAAGCATTTACCTAAGAGTAAAAAGGAAAAAAAGTGACACTGCGATAACAGGATTATTCAGAAGATTGAAATTGCCACATGCCATGATAAAAAGGTTCCCAACTGCTGCCATAGGGAAAGTTCCTGACAGTTTCAGGTTCTGTTCAGTTGATCTTTGATGTATAGAGAAAATTTCAATTCCACAGAAACATATTTTTTCAGTATTATGGAAGTGGTCCAACTAACCTATAAACAGCGAGCATCTGCCAACATAACCACTAGTGACCAGGAAAACTTGACGATATAAGAGATAAAAGCAATTGCTCCACACCTCTCGAGGATGAAGTTTATTGAAACCAAGTTTTTGAATGCTTGTCAAAAATTATAATAATGGACATTTTATCAAAAAAAATTCTATTCTGTTACTATTACAAATACGATCAAAACAAAATATGGCGCCAGACAGTCGGACGATTTTTTGAAATAGTTAGATATAATCTTCTACCAGCAGTAGCGCTCTCATGGACTATATTTTCTTTCTTAGTCGCAAATTATTGCCTTTCTCCCTCTGTAACAAAACTTGTGTGCGCAGTTTTAGTAATTTTATTCTCTGTAATATAAGGTCACGGGTACACACACAGATGCACACGTCGAGTCTTTGCTTTCGAAATGAAACTGTAAAAGAGTACAGAAATAGACCGGTTCTTTTGATGCGAAAATAAGTTTAATATTAATCTGAATTTTTATTAGCTGAAGTATTGTCAATCAGTAATAATTCTTGACTTGTATCTCTTTCAATCTTATTTTAGCAGATTTGCATTGCAACTGAACAGACCGTCAGTCTGCAAAGAGCCACAAGGCTGGCAGAAAATCAAATATAACCATTTGAACTCATCCCCAGTCCTTTTGATCGTCTTCTGCCATATTTTCTGATGTTATTGATTTCACGTACACCAGTTGTATTACAGATAGAAATTTTAATCGGAATTTTTACTAGATGGAAAATCGTCGATCATTATTGATATTTTACTGTTATTAACTGTTCTATATTGCAACAACTCGGGTTAGATGTTATTCCTGCTATGAGGCTATCGTACTTGAAAGCGGTAGCGCTGTGGGTATGGAATATTAAACTTCTCGAAGAAGAAACGGTTACAAGTTTGAGTCTTGTTGAGAACTTTTTTTTCTGAATCACCAATCGGCGTTGTTCACTGACTGCCAAAGAGTGACAGTCTGATTAGTTGCAGTGTAAAGTAGCTAAAATTGGGAAAGTACTAGTCAAGAATAAATAACGTATGAGAATATTTCACCAAATAAAAGTTCAGAATATCATAAGACGTCCTTACGTTTCAAAAGGATGGTTCTATCGCTGTACCATTCGTCGGCTTCATTTCTTAAGTAATAACTCTGTAGGTGTGTGCAAGTGAAAAAATTAGCCTAATTATACAATAGTGACACATGATTCCTGAAAAATTGAGTTGTGACTGGAAAATTGAAATTTTAATAAACTGTAACTGGAAAATTTTTCATCACGAATCTGATCACAAAATAGTTGAATTTATTGGAGCTACTCAGAGTTTCTTTCAATTCATACCAGATATAGAGCAACAGTCGTGTCCAATTAGATATTCCACCCTCAGTATGGTTATAAGTCAAAATATTCAATTGCAAAAACGTCTCATTTATAAAATGTTCAATTCATGAAAGGTCCAATGAACATAAAGTCCAATGCAAACACGTCCAATGCAAGAAAGTCGATTAATGCAAATATGTACAATGTTATACGTTCTAATAATTAAAACATATCTAAAGCAAAAAAGCCAATGCAAACACATCTAACACGAAAAAGCCCAATCATGTAAGGTCGAATAACAGAAACGGCTCCAATGAAATGAAGTCTAATGCAAAGATTCTCAATGCCCAAAGAGCCAGTGCAAAAAAATATATATATATATATATATATATATATATATATATATATATATATATATATATATATATATATATATATATATATATATATATATATGTATGTATGTATATATATATGTGTGTGTACATTCGACAAAACGTTAAATGCAAAAAGGGCTGGTGGAAACACATCTGATGCAAAAAGTCAATAAGGCAAATTCATTTAATTCAGTGAGGTCTGATATATATATATATATATATATATATATATATATATATATATATATATATATATATATATATATATATATATGCATACATGCATGCATGTAAGCATACCTTTACACGTTTTTCACACCATTCCCACAAAGAAATCCCTAAAACTATTTCTTTGGTATCGTGTCTCTCAATTTTATTTTTTGCCTTTGTGCTGAATTCGCCATTTTTACATTATTGAACCTTTTTCTCCATTTAATATATTTGCATTACTTGATTCTTTGTCATTAAGCCACTTTGGATGATTTATTGGCATTTGCGATAGATATTACGTACATGACTGAGTTTTCGATATTTTTTATACTTGAAATTCTAACGTTACTTCTTGACAGCATCCTCAGTATACGAGGTCTATCAGGGAAGTATGAATCCACTTAATACAAATTGGAGAATTGTCTACTTGAAGCAACGTCGCCTTCGTCCGGTTCAAAATATCTTATTTTGAATATCACACACTTATCCCAGCTTACATTCACTTTTCAAAACTATGTGAAAGTCATCCATCGGGATCACATTCACCTGCATGACACGTTTTCCTCAGTATCCTCAATGGTCTTTGAGAAGAACCAAGCGTTTGAGAGAGCCAATTGCGAATTGATCTCATAGACTTGGTTGATGTGATCATTTCACCAAATGACCAAACCTACTAAATATCTCGTCGCTGGCATGCTATAAAGGTTATAGTAAAAGTGATTTCTTTTGCAAACCAAACTTCGATAATGATCAAATATGCTGAAAAAATTGTAATGAAATGTCTTACAAACATATAGTAATTTAACATGGGCCAGTAACGAGTTTGGGCAATCGTTGTTCGTCCTTCAGTTGATTACATTTAGTATGAAATATCAGTGCGAACAACTTATTCAAAATAATAAAAGCCCAACTCAAAATTTTGATTAAATTCAGAATATCAGCACTTCATTTTGATCCTCTATAATCACTTTTTTAATAATTAGAAGAATCCGCTTGAAGGGGATAACAGGACTTCAAACATCTCAGTCGATTATTGAAGAACTGTAGAGTCAAAATTCTATGTTATTTGAAAGAGAAACTCCTTCCAAAGATGAGCTTAGTAAGAATAAATACTATTCGTGAAACGACTGGTGTTTTCCATTGTGAAATATCTAAAATAGGGTGGAAAAATATCCCCAAACATTTACACTATGGGGAATATGGATGTTTTTAAAAAGACCATCTAAAGTAAGGCCCATAAAAGGATAAAGGCACCTCATATTATACATTCACCAGAACCCTTTTAAAATGGGTGAAATAGACTACGGGAACAAATACTTAACTCTGTAGACAGAAAAGGATCGCTGAAGGTGTTTGAATAAATAAACTCAATTTGGCCCTCAAAAGGATCTTTCTAAACATAAAATGTTTCGAGAAAATGTCTTGTGGAGTGTTGATGCCAAGTTTCAAGTCTGTAGACCAAACAGTATGGCCAGGAGCGCTGAAACAAGAAAATAAACCCACACACACAAACACAAAAAAGATAGAATCTTTTGTCTTTGATGGGTACGGTTGTTCAACTGTTGGGAAGTTATAAATGATTATAAAACACATCCATTTTTACGTAAAAAATGTGATTTCAAAATATTCAAATCCATTATAAAAAATAGTACTTTCACTTTAAATCATTCAAATTTTTTTTGCCAATGTGCACAAATTCAAATCAAACATCAAATGAATAACCAAACTATTTATATTCAATTCCGAAAACTAAAATAAATTTTTGGGACAAATACTTCTTATCTTACATGATTTTCGATTCATGTACCGATATTTTATTTTGCAACGAAGTTTAATTGTGGATAAAAACGTATCTGTAGCATTGATGATCGTATTTACTTGGGCGTCATGATGATCAAAAAGGTTTAGTTCAAGAAGTGAATGGAGTTAGACAGCTCCTAAAGTGTTGACTTTATCATTGCAATTTGTCAAACAGGGAATTCTATGTTTCTGAATTCAAAACATGAATGGTAGAGAGAGTTAAGGGGACAGAATGTGATTCCATGACGTCAAGTTGTGTTAACTTGTACCTCCAGGTTCTTTGCGAGGATTTTTTATTTTTGTAAACATTGAATTCCTATTATTAAGAAAAATTGTTTTTATATGATAACAAATATAAATTTATCTTTACCCAGCTATTAAGGATGTCATTGAAACTTTAATATAATATTTATAATGTACAATAATATGTATATATATATATATATATATATATATATATATATATATATATATATATATATATATATATATATGTATATATATATATATATAAAAATAACAATCAAACGATATGGAAAAATATAAAGGAAGGTAGTAGATATTTGACCGTGATTTTGAGGTTTTTGTTTGAACATCTTACTCACAATTACAAATGAATTGTTCCGGTGGTTCGGGTGTCTTAGGCGTCCTCATTTAGTATGTTTCGAGAAAGTATCAAATTAGGAACAAAACATTTTTCTGTTGCTTCTGAGGTTCTTTGTGGATTATTCATTGGACTGAGAGTTTCTTTCCTTGTCTTTTCGAAATCTTATAATTGATTCTGCTTTTCTTTCAATATGTAACAATGAGGGATGACGATGACTTAACGAAAAACAAGTGACGTCATGCACCGATAACAGTGACACATTGACGGATGCAAAACAAAAATTCACTCCCGGTTTTGAAGCACATCTCAGCTTGACTTGTTCCCATTTGTTGAGGAATCCCATTTGATAAATAAGTGGAAATGAAACACGTAGTTTTGGACTGATACTGAATGAGCAAATAAATTCTGTTCTGTTCAATTTTTAGATTTCAATGAAGTTAGCATGTGCGATCTAAGCACAGTGGAGTTTTTAATAAATATAATCAATGGATTTATTTTTAAAACGCTTTTCAATTTTTTACATATGTTTTCCAGCACTACCTGCACACACACACACACACACACACACACACACACACGCACACACACATATATATATATATATATATATATATATATATAGAAAAAAATTCCAGTGAATGACTTTTAAAAAGTAAATTAATATTTTCAGTCATTTGTATTGGTATGTGTAGATCATATGTTCATGATGAATATTATAAGGGGGAGGGTATGACCAGGAAATCCAACTTGCAGGCAGAGATTATTTCAGTCCCGCATCTTAAGGGTTTTTTGAATAATAAAACGAATCAGGGTGATATTCAAGAGCCATATTATGGTTCAGTCGGTGGGTCTAATTTACTATACAATTGCAATGCAGAACAAGACCCCTATTCAATAGTTAGAGCCCAAAGGCACGTTTAATGTATTGGTGCAGGTGTCACCATTTATTACAGTGTGATTTATGTTTGTAATTAAATGCAATTAAAAAAGAAACTCATATAATTGTTTACGAACGTATCACTTGGCGTTGAGCGTAATTGACCCGTGAAGACCGCCTATCAGCGAGAAAAGAAATGCAGTTTTTATTTTCAATAAAAATTCGAAAAAAAAATGATTTTCATGTGTTCTTTACAAGAATGTTGTTGATTTTAAGAGCACATTTTCCTCAAGGAACATATTTTCAGGTTACTAGGTGATACAGCTCAATTACTTCCAAGGGTTTCGATGATTGATCGTTAATTACGTTTCAAAATTTTTGGTTACACACCATCATCTCTTCTCGGTCAATAGACTGTTCAACTAATTCTGCATTTTTAAGGGGGCCTAATGGATAATAGTAAAGTCAGTGACGCATTTTGTATCTTGTAGCTTTTAAGTTTATTCCGCACATCGAACGGGTCGGGTGAGTAGTAATGTGATATGTAAAGCCTAAGCAGGGATGGCTGAAGCCATTGCCAGCATTAATTAAGAATGACATAGTAATTAAAGAGGGACATATAAATTGAACCAGCAGAGAATTTGAGAAAGATACTCCAAGACCGAGACAAGCAGTGATGTCTGATTCCTCTATACCCAACGAATATGTACTATTCAACTGGACACCGTCAGACTTATCCACGACGCTTAATTATGTTCTCTACTTCCGACTAATTCTTGATTACTTCATGGTTAGATGCGCTAACATCTTTAGCATCGACTGATTGGTAAACCAAAATGTAGGTTACGTCCTTCTTCCGATTTATACATTATTTAGAAGTTTTTTTTTGTCCTTTGTAGATTGTTTGGAGAAAGTAGGAATTTTAAAAAATGAATACCATCAGTGTAAATTAGTTATCAGGACTGAGGGTCAGTGTCAAAATCGATTTGTCAATGAAATACATCGAGGGCAGTTGGTTCCAGTGAAATGCACTCAAAAATTGCCTACGTATCTTAGCAGTGATTCAAGTTTTTAATTCTTTTAAATTTACTCTCTTCAATCATTGTATCATTGGAGAGAAATACTACAAATTTGGAAAAAATGCTATAGTTGTTGTTTTACATAAAAAGGTTCAGTTCGTCAAGTCTGGAATTATAGGCCCAGGCATTTAATATATATTTATATTATGTTAAATTTATTGTTTGTTAAAAAGCAAATACAACAATTTGTGACAAATAAAATAGCTGTAAATCAACATGTTTCGTTCCAGGTTTATCAACCAATTTGTAAGAAACTTTGATATTATATGTGGATACTTGAGGTTGTAAACATATTTTAAATTAAGATTTCTGCAAAATTTTCAATAGTGTCTCGTATCATAAAGTGCTTTTGGAAAGATAAACTATTATAATCTCGAAAAATATAATGAGCAATGTAAATTTTTTTTTTATGTAAAGAATTTAGATTCATATAGTGGATTCAAGTTTTTTTTAATCCATTGTAATAGCAAACTTGAAATAAAATTTGCAACACTGCCCAGTTAGATGATCACTCAAAAGAACAACCAGCGCACATTCGGGCTTGGAATCAAGTTTTAGAGAAATAAGATTTCGTCCATATTAAATCCTAGGATCATTATGATTGTATACGTTGTTAATAATACATTGATATTTTGGGGTAATTGTACAATGTAATCATTATTCACATAATTAAGTTTTGTTTTTGTTTTCTCTGTCTCTTTCACACATTCCGCTCCCATATTCTCTCTCTCTCTCTCTCTCTCTCTCTCTCTCTCTCTCTCTCTCTCTCTCTCTCTCTCTCTCTCTCTCTCTCTCTCTATCATCGTTTTGTCTTTTTCGCCTCAGTCTCCCACCTTCTCTTTCTCTGGACTTATATATCTCTGATATTCGGATACATTTCCAGGAGTCCAGAGAGAACAAATAGTCGAATACTAAAAGACAATGGAGCAGAACACACTGCTGGACGTTCGTAGACTTTTAACCCTTTGGTGGTATTTCTATTGTCGGACACAAGCGCATCAATCGGAACAAAAATAGTAATATTCAATAACTCAGTTCTAGCGATTGGTCGAATAAGACATTTTCCTTTGATTTAATTTACTTTTACATTGATAACTCTGCCTTGTCGTTTTGTTCTTATCAGGGATGATATAGATGACGATTGAAAATGATGATTCCATATTCTTCAGAGGGCCCTGGGACAAATAGGTGATTATTACTGAAGCCTTTCTATTGAAACTACTCATTATGGCCAGGTGTCAGTGGCAAATTACTATAATTATAAATTTGCAAGATTATTCCAGAACGTTTTGTTAGCACAGTAATTACCTACTAATCCCATTCGTGTACTCTGGAGGAATTTCGGTGCCACCCGTCTGTTATATCCGTTAATTCCAAAGTTGGAATGAATATTGCAATTCTTTACCATTTATTTGCACTTATCTGGAAATTATAGACACGCAGCTGTTCCATTCGCACGATATAATTAGCCTTTTATCTAACTGATTTTGGTACTTATGTGACACCGTACGCTCAGGGCCGTTTCCAGTTGATTACAATGAACAGACTAGATAGAGCCGTCAGGACAGGAGCTTTGCAATAACGCTGTGCAAGCCTAGCAAAAAGGAAGCCGGTGTGTTTTACGACCCAAATGATTGAGAGACAGAGTTTCGGAAATTTTTAAGGATTATTGCTTTTTTTTCATTGTTGTCTAAATGTTGATTATCCAATTCCTTCATATATAATCCAAATTTTGTTTAAAAGAAGTCAGCTGCTCATAACCGAGTTTTGATTGGTTATCTTCCGATTTGAGATTTTAAAGCAACTCAATCAATTGGTTGCTGACACAACAATATAAGCATTCAGGTATACACATAAATATGAATGTGCATATATATATATATATATATATATATATATATATATATATATATATATATGTATGTATATATATATATCTTAGTATGTTATTAGAAGCAACAGACAATTTTTCATTTTTCTATATTGGTTATATATATATATATATATATATATATATATATATATATATATATATATATATAAGGGAGAGAGAGAAAGAGAAGAGGTGAGAGAGAGAGAAGATGGGGACGGAGTCACCAGCAGACAGTTCTCATTTCGTGACGCTGAACTTTGATCCACAAAACTTGGGCTGTTAATTCAATGAAACCAATGTGGCTTTCTTTGTGTTTTCCTTATGAAGTGTTCATTTCTAGTTACCTCCATCTTGTTGATAGCCACGGCAGCAATTTAATCAGCGCTAGGCTCAGCTGTATATGTGCACAACTCATACGTCAACCGAAATCTGATATAACTTTCAAAATAGA